>JAGFNQ010008766.1:0-36773 GCA_024364735.1 Boesenbergia rotunda | reverse complement strand
TCAAAGCACATACTATAAAGGTAAAGTTCTATCATAAAAAGCAAAAAATATGGCCTCGTGGCCAAGTCACTATCACACACATACTTTGTTGCCCTCCTGTGCTTCCTTACGGTCCCCTTGCGTGATCTGCGGTATAAGGAAATAAGACTATAAGCACACAGGCTTAGTAAGACTCTTTCCTACTCACTAAAACCATTCATCACTTAATCATGAGCATCTTAAACATTAACATACTTAGTGCTTTACTCAGCACATAAGTCTTTATGAGCACTTACCATACATTTGACTTGACTTGAACATAACTTAATCATTTTCGTAGATAGCATATACATAAACATACAAACATTCATGGCCTGGCATAATACCTGGCATAGATATAACATCATAAACATTCATAGCGTGGCATAATACTTAGCATAGACATAAACATAATAACATAACCTCATAAACATCTTAACATGAACCTAAATAAAATCATGGCATCTTAACTTAGCACAAACACAATTAAAGCAGGGCATCATAACTTAGCATGGACAATAAATAAAATCATAGCATTCTAACCTAGCACAAAACATAATTAAATCATGGCATCATAATTAACATAACATAAATAAAATCATGGCATTCTAACCTAGATAAACATAATTAATCATGACATCCTAAACTATCATGAACATAAATAAAATCATGGTGTTCTATCCTAGCATAAACATAATTAAATCATGGCATTATAATTAACATAAACATAACTAAAATCATGGCATTCTAACTTAGCATAAACATAATTAAATCATGGCATCATGATTAACATAAACATAATAAAGTCATGGCATTCTAATTAGCATAAACATAATTATAGGCATATAAAATCATTGGCATCTAACCAAATTAACATGAACATTATACTTTGCATTAACATACCTTGCATAAACATGTTTTTCATAAATATTCTTTTTATAAACATACTTTTCATAACATAATGCATAACATGGATGGATGCATGGACAAATGCATATATTATAAGGATGCTTAATCTTTAAAAACATACTTTTCATTACTTAAACATAATCATAACATTCATTGGGCCCTGGCTTGTACCACATTCATTCATCATATGCGTGCATCCCTAAGTAAATACGAGATAGCTAATCTCGACCTACTAGGGTAAGGACAGCTTCATCGGTAGTCCCAAACCGTAATGACAGCTTCATCGGTAGTCCCGAACCATGGACAGCTTCATCGGTAGTCCAGAACCGTGGACCTTACTTAGGTCCGGTACAAGCCCATAAAATAAAATAAAATGCTTTCACATGCTTTTTCATTCATCATCATTCATTCATCATGCTTGTCATTCATCATCATTCATTCATCATACTTGTCATTCCTCATCATTCATTCATCATACTTAACATCATCGTTATGCCTTAAAGGCATGTACATTAACCTCATTCATAAGACATGGCATACATACATCTTATTCATAAAACATGGCATACATACGTATCATTCATAAGACATGACATACATGCATATCATTCATAAACATAGCATATCATTCATAAACATGGCATATCATTCATAAGACATTGCATACATACATATCATTCATAAATCATGGAACATGTCTAAACATCTATGACCTAACATATAATTCATGACATACAAACTAAGGGTTTGGTTAACATAGAGATTCTTCCATCTTACTTAAACATACCTCTTGGTAACCCATACACAAGCATCTTTGTAGGTTTAATCCAACCCTAGCCCTAGGTTATGTCCTTGGCCGAAAGTCCCCAAGGAACCCTAGGTCCATGAAACTTCACATAACTTCCCAATTAACATCTCATACATACATACTAGGCCATAGGAACCATTTGATCCCATACCTAAGGCCAACCCTAATCTTGCTCTTGGCCGAAACTTCAAGGCCATGGGACATGGAAAAATTTCCATTAAACTCCCCAAAGCAATTGTTTAAACACCAACCATACCTTACCATAGGGCCATTGGGACCCTTACTTGAAATAGGTCCTAACTTTCCACCCTATTAGGGTTCTTGGATGAAACCTATAGGGTCTCTAGGCCATGTGAAACATTCACATAAACACCCTCCATCTCTCTTATATCATGATAAAACATAAAACATATACTTGAGGTCTTAAACCCAACCCTACACATGGGTCCTTCATGTTGGCCGAAACCCTAGGGTATCCTAGGGTACCCGAAAATTTCCCAAAAATTATATTTAATTTCCAAACATCATAAGGGAACCTTAAATAACATTATAAAGATTTTTAGCATCATTATGGACCCTAAAACATTGTGGCCGAAACCCATAGGGTCTCTAGGGTGTTGATTTTGTTTCTTTCATGTTGGCTGAAACCCTAGGGTGTCCTAGGGTACTCCAAAAATTCCTAAAAATTATACTTACTCTTTAAACATCATAAGGGAACATCAAATAACATTATAAAGATTTTTAGCATCATTATGAACCCTAATACATAGTGGCCGAAACCCATACGGTCTCTAGGGTGTTGATTTTGTTTCTTTCAACCTCAAGCCCCAAAAACCAACCAATAAATCATGTTAAAATATAAAGAACTATTATACCACAGGTGAGGGAGTCTTACCTTGGGTTTCTTGATTTTTCGAACCTTGAAAGAGAAGAAGATTGCAAAATCTTTGGATCTCTGCCTCCTTGTCCTTGTATCCTTGGAAAAACCCTTAGATCTTGGAGAGCTTTTCCAAGGGAGAACCCTTCCTTGGGTGTTCGGCTAGGATGAGGGGAGGAAGAGGAAGAAATTGCAAAGTGATGGAAGGAAGAGGTAACTCCCAAAACCCCCCCCCCCTCTTTATAGCCCATTAAGAAGGTAAATGAAGAGTCTCTCCATGACCCTTCATCTTCTTCTATGACTTAACCAGTATCCACTTCATTCCCTCCTAACAATACCTTGCTAGGTGAGTTGGTTAGTGCATACATGGTTGTACAAGAGGTCCAAGGTTCAATCCTTGGTAGTTGCACAATTTTTTTCCCACTTATTTTATTTTATTTTTCCTAGTATTTTCGAAAAATCCTTAAAAATTCCCCCATAATTATGTTAATATTTCTTATTAAAATCCCTTTATATTTATACTAATTTTCACCTAAAATCCACCAAAAATTATGGTACTAAAAAGCCCATATAAGGCCCATTAGTACCCTTTTTCCCAATTTAAATGAGAAAACATGGATTTTCTAGGCCACAGTTTGCATTAATATTTCTAGGTTCCTCAGAAAATTATCTAGACATGCTTAATATTTTAAGTAAATATTAAGAGAATTTTCCGGGTCGTTACAATTCCCCATACCTCTTGAAAGTTCATCCTCAAACTTAGAACAGCTCCGGGTACTTGCGCCTCATCTCGTCCTCGCGTTCCCAGGTAGCTTCCTCGAACCGCTGGCTTTGCCATAAGACCTTGACTAAGGGTACCTCCTTACTCCTCAGCTTCTTGACCTCCCTATCCAAAATCTGAATGGGTCTGCTCTCATAACTTAGGTCCTCTTGTACTTGCACTGTCTGCGGCTCGATCACTCGGTCCATATCTGGGATACACTTTTTAAGCAGGGACACATGGAATACGTTATGGATAGCTGACATCTCTGAAGGTAGCTCCAGCTCGTATGCCACCTTACCAACTCTTTTCAGAATCAGGTACGGCCCCACATAATGCGGACTTAGCTTTCCTTTCCTCCCGAATCTTGTCACCCCTTTCATAGGAGCCACTTTCAGAAACACCCAATCTCCAACATTAAACTCCAGTGGTCTACGCCGAACATCGGCATAACTCTTTTGTCGGCTCTGAGCAGTTTCTATCCGTTGTCGAATATTCTGTATAGCTCGGGTGGTGTTGTCTATGACATCCGTTGTGAGCCCCATTTTCTTCTTTTCACCACCCTCATACCAACAGATCGGAGACCTACATCTCCTCCCATACAATGCTTCATAAGGTGCCATTCCAATAGTAGCTTGGTAGCTATTGTTGTATGCGAATTCCGCTAAACATAGATATCGACACCAGCTTCCTTTTAAATCCAGGGCACAAGCTCTCAACATATCTTCCAGTATTTGATTCACCCGTTCAGTTTGCCCGTCCGTCTGCGGGTGAAAGGCGGTGCTAAATCGCAATTTAGTGCCAAGAGCCTTCTGAATACACTCCCAAAAATGCGAAGTAAAGCGTCCATCCCTATCTGAGATGATGGTCTTGGGAACTCCATGAAGTCTGATTATCTCCTTAACATATAATTGAGCCAGTTGCTCAATCGAATAAGTCATCTTGATTGCTAAGAAGTGAGCAGACTTAGTCAACCTGTCCACAATGACCCATATCGCATCATATCCATTTGTAGTCCGGGAAGTCCTGAAATGAAATCCATTGAGATATCTTCCCATTTCCATTCCGGAATCGGAAGTGGCTGCAGAACTCCTCCGGGTCGCTGGTGTTCTTCTTTCACTTGTTGGCAAGTCATGCAAGTACTGACATGCTGGGCCACATCTCTCTTCATACCGGACCACCAGAACCTCTCCTTCAGATCCTGATACATCTTGGTGGATCCTGGATGCATCGAATAAGGGGTTCCGTGAGCCTCAGCCAGTATCTCCTTTCGAAGCTCCGGATCATTAGGGATACCTAGACGATCCCTAAGGTAGAGTACTCCCCTTTGGCGATACGAAAACCATCACCCTTTCCTTCTAGGATCTCCTGTTTGATTCTCTGAAGGCTAGGATTACCATCTTGTTTGTCCAAACCCTTCCGTGTTTTGAGAGTCGATAAGAATTTCCGGGTTCTTTTCCCTGATTCTCAGATAAATTTAAACATAGTATCTGCCTCGGGTCGAATAGATCACCTTTCGCTTACGGCACTCGATAGAAGCACCGTATTTGCTCAAAAAATCCATCCCCATTATAACATCGTAATCCCGCATGTCGAGTATTATCAGATCGCAGTAGAGTTCTCTTTCTGCGATTTCGACTAGCACAACACGCAGTACGTGAGCGGATGTCATTATTTCTCCCGAAGGCAGGGTCGTTAAGAACTTGCAGTCCAAAACTTGTGGGGACATATCTATCTCCTTAGTGTATAATTGAGCTAGTGTCATTAATAGCTCTATGATGTAATTATATGCATATATCATAAGTATATAGTTATTATAATTATGGGTAAACCTAATAATAGTATGCTTCTGAAATATTAATTCACAACATGAGCTATGAATTATATTAGTTAATAGTTATTATATGATAAGTGAGGTCATATTTATTATATTACCATAAAATAACTTAAGGTAATCTTATATATTATATATAAGATAATAGAGAATCATACGTTGCTAATTTAATATTGATAATTAGTATGAAATATAGTTGACCCCTAATCTACAATAGGTGTTAATATAATTAGGACACTACCCTATGCGTATCATTTGAGGTTATACTGTATGACTTACACCATTAATTATATTAGTATTAGGATAATGGAACTAATGCTATACGCTAACATGGGTGAGAGTTTTATAATCTAATGTATGTAGGCTATCATATACTTCCCTACATGAGACTATATTATAGGTTATACATAATATCATAAATTATAGTTATTTATCATATAAATTATGGGTATAATACCCATAGTTGCTTATGGAATAATATGTATAGGTGATATCTTATAGGTTGAGATGATACATGTCAACCGGTATGTAGGCTCATATTAAGAACCTATATGATAGGTGAATTGTGACAATACTTATATGATAAGGAATTAGTATAGTTATATTTATAATAATCTTATATTAGTACACACTCTCATATTATTATCATATGCTTTATATAATATAATATAATTATATTATATGATGGGTAACTCGTATAATGTACAGGTTATATAACCTTATGTTAATACTAGGTTCACCTTACTTACTAATATTATGATGGTGCTCAGTTAATACCGTGTTTATGAACATATGGTTGAGTCACACTTATGACTAATTGTATTATGGCTAACTTAGACCTAATGTATAAGGCAGAATACTTATACATGATTGTCTTATGATGTGACTTAAGATAAGTTATGATATAAGGTATATTGAGCATCAGGTCGGCCGATGAAGTAGTCTCATTAATTCTATTACTTTGTCTTCTAGTCATACTTCCCTTCATAAAGGTCAAGTATGGATAATATGAGTTATTGCTATTCCTACCCCCATACTAAATTCTAAATTATTTGATCTTCATAAATAAAACAATAGAAAAATATCGTTCATATGTACATATGTACATATTTTGCAAATAAAATATGCAAATACTTCCCATCATCTATCATAAGGTATCATTCATTCTTGCATATTCTAGAATCATAAAGTATCCTAGAAGTGCTTAATATCATAAGATATGCAGAGAGATACTTACTTGGAAACTGCAGGAAGAGGGTTTGATGTGTGTGTAGTGAGATGGTTACCGCTCTGATACAAACCTGTAACGCCCGCTTTTTTTTTCCTAAAGCGGCGTTACGTAACATACTTAGGGTATGTAGACATCATAATGCAGCGGAAACTTTTAACTTACACCTACATGCACTTACTACCCTTCCTAACATCATAACATGGGAACTTGACATATTAACTTTATACCTAACCTCATATCATGTCATACTTAGCATCATGTCATACTTGTCATCATGTCATACTTATCATCATGTCATTCTTAGCATCATGTCATACAGTCACATTCAAGCACATACTAGTAAAGGTAAAGTTCTATCATAAAACAAGCAAACATATGGTCTCGTGGCCAAGTCACTATCACACACATACTTTGTTGCCCTCCTGTTGCTTCCTTACGGTCCCCTTGCATGATCTGCGGTATAAGGAAAATAAGACTATAAGCACACAGGCTTAGTAAGACTCTTTCCTACTCACTAAAACCATTCATCACTTAATCATGAGCATCTTAAACATTAACATACTTAGTGCTTTACTCAACACATAAGTCTTTATGAGCACTTACCATACATTTGACTTGACTTGAACATAACTTAATCATTTTCGTAGCATAGCATATACATAAACATACAAACATTCATGGCCTGGCATAATACCTGGCATAGACATAACATCATAAACATTCATAGCGTGGCATAATACTTGGCATAGACATAAACATAATAACATAACCTCATAAACATTCTTAACATGAACCTAAATAAAATCATGGCATCCTAACTTAGCACAAACACAATTAAAGCAGGGCATCATAACTTAGCATGGACATAAATAAAATCATAGCATTCTAACCTAGCACAAACATAATTAAATCATGGCATCATAATTAACATAACATAAATAAAATCATGGCATTTTAACCTAGCATAAACATAATTAAATCATGGCATCCTAAACTATCATGAACATAAATAAAATCATGGCGTTCTATCCTAGCATAAACATAATTAAATCATGGCATTATAATTAACATAAACATAACTAAAATCATGGCATTCTAACTTAGCATAAACATAATTAAATCATGGCATCATGATTAACATAAACATAAATAAAGTCATGGCATTCTAATTTAGCATAAACATAATTAAATCATGGCATCATAATTAACATAAACATAAATAAAATCATGGCATTCTAACTTAGCATAAACATAATTAAATCATGGCATCACAATTAACATGAACATACTTTGCATTAACATACCTTGCATAAACATGTTTTTCATAAATATTCTTTTCATAAACATACTTTTCATAACATAATGAATAACATGGATGGATGCATGGACAAATGCATATATTATAAGGATGCTTAATCTTTAAAAACATACTTTTCATTACTTAAACATAATCATAACATTCATTGGGCCCTGGCTTGTACCACATTCATTCATCATATGCGTGCATCCCTAAGTAAATACGAGGTAGCTAATCTCGACCTACTAGGGTAAGGACAGCTTCATCGGTAGTCCTGAACCGTAAGGACAGCTTCATCGGTAGTCCCGAACTGTAACACCCAATAATTTCCTGGTATTATTAGGGATTTTTAGGAATTTTTCTAGCATTTTTCGAAATATTATAGCATTTTTTCGGAATGAAATTAGAAAAAAAATTAAAAGGGGGTCGGGTGGGGATTGATCCCGCGACCACAGGGAGAAGCAAAGCCTTAAGGGCAGCCAAGTAACCAGCTGGGCTAGGGTATCAAGCACAGAAAAAAATGAAACAAAATAATGTTATAGTTGATTTAGGTCGTTTCATGAAGAGGTATTTAAACTTCCACTTAAGTTGTGTTAAGACCCCTTTTAGGGTTTGGGGAAGCCGCGCGAGCAAAGGGAGGAGGCTGCGAAAATAGGGAGAAAGGGAGAGTTTTCTTCCTCCTTCTTCTTCCTCTTGAGTGGAGAGCCTAGGGCTTCTTCCCTAGGGCCAAGAAGTGGAGTTTTCTTGCAAAGGAAGAGGAAAAGAGCCCTACGATAGGAATTTCGAGATACTTAGTGAGTTTTCTTCAAGAAAAGAGTAAGTAAATCACTCACCTGCAATAGGAGTAGCTTCGCATGTAGTTTTCTTGTTGTAGAACCTTGATTTTGTAATCTAAGTGCATGCTTTGAGAATATTGTTTATTGTGTGATTTAAGTTTCTAAAGAATACATGTTTTTAATCATGGAATTTGAATTGGAGTAGATTGTTATGTGGGTGATCTAAGCATGAAAGATTAAGTTCTTGAAAAGTCCCAAAAATGAGTTTTGGGTTAAGGGCACGCAAGGTGCTCGATGAAAGTTCCAAGTGAGAAAGGTAAAGTTTTGTAGTGCAAAGATTTATGAAAAAGAAAGTTTAGCTTGATAAATACAAGCATTATGAATAAGAAAGTATTTTACTTTTGTAAAGTGACATGTACCGGGCAAAAGAGAGACCCACAGAAAGTTAGAAAGAAGCTCTAATAGGGTGCGGTGGCTAGCTACCCCGAAACCTATTAGGGATGCGCGCATTAGTACACTGATACCAGGTACATTGTCAAGGCCTGAGAAAGTTGATTATTATTTTGAAGTATATGAGTATATGAAAGTGTTTCAATTTTCTAAAGTGCATGTTTTGTTATGTATGATAACATGGTTATGTTATAAGCATGTAAAAGGGAAAGAGCAAAGAAGTTGTGTTTTAAAGTATGGAAATGTATCATTAGTAAGTTTCAAAAGAAATTATGAGCATGTTAGATTTGCCAATGTTTTAGTGCTAGTAAATGTTTTCAAGTATGATTGAGCATGATAAGTATATGAAAGTTTCCATGTGTAAGTATTTCAAGTGCATGTGTTTTGAAGCAAGCATTATTTGAAAAGAGCATGTTTATCCCTTATCGTTGGATTTGTGAGTTAGGATTTACTTACTAAGCATTTTGCTTATTAGTTGCATTTACTTCTATTGCAGACAGAGGTAAAGAAAATGCATAAGTTAAGGAGGCGAAGGGACTTGCATTGATGTTCAGTGGCGGCAGAACCGTGGAAGAGATCATTGGGCTAAATCTTGTAGAACATGTGTTTTGGTGTTTCGAAGTGGTAGAATGAATGACTTTGTTTAAACCTTGCATAGATACAAAATTTGGTACAAACTCTAGTCTAAAGTTCACATAGATTTTGATAGCTTATTTACTTCCACAAAAGTCCTAATTTCATGTTTATGAATTGTTTTGATTGGATAAAATGTTTAGAAAACTAGTATAGAGTATAGAAATGATGTTATGTCTTTGTATGGCTTGAAAGTATATGTTTTGTGGATGGATGGAGATGAGTTTCAGGTCTGAAATGCAGGTTTTCAGGCATGCCAGTCGACTGGTACAGGACCAGTCACCTGCCCTATCGAACAGTAGCTTCTGTTCGATGCACCAGGCGACTGCCAAAAGGCCAGTCGCCTGGTACCAGTCGACTGCTATATAGGAGTCGACTGGTACCATTAAAGAGAAGTTATGTAGAGCAGTTGGTTAGTACTTTAGTGTTACAACTAACAGGTCTAGGGGTCAAATCTTGGCAAAGTAAATAAAATGAAAGTTGTTTTGTTTTTTTTGAAGAAAAAAAGAGAAGGAAGGGAAAAAAAATAAGCAAGTTAAGGGAAGTCAAGTAGTAGTAACTTAAATTTAAGTATCGAAAGGTGGGTCGTCACACGAACCGTGGACAGCTTCATCGGTAGTCCAGAACCGTGGACCTTACTTAGGTCCGGTACAAGCTCATAAAATAAAATAAAATGCTTTCACATGCTTTTTCATTCATCATCATTCATTCATCATGCTTGTCATTCATCATCATTCATTCATCATACTTGTCATTCCTCATCATTCATTCATCATACTTAACATCATCGTTATGCTTAAAGGCATGTACTTTAACCTCATTCATAAGACATGGCATACATACATCTTATTCATAAAACATGGCATACATACGTATCATTCATAAGACATGGCATACATGCATATCATTCATAAATATGGCATATCATTCATAAGACATGGCATACATACATATCATTCATAAATCATGGCACATGTCTAAACATCTATGACCTAACATATAATTCATGACATACAAACTAAGGGTTTGGTTAACATAGAGATTCTTCCATCTTACTTAAACATACCTCTTGGTAACCCATACACAAGCATCTTTGTAGGTTTAACCCAACCCTAGCCCTAGGTTATGTCCTTGGCCGAAAGTCCCCAAGGAACCCTAGGTCCATGAAACTTCACATAACTTCCCAACTAACATCTCATACATACATACTAGGCCATAGGAACCATTTGATCCCATACTTAAGGCCAACCCTAATCTTGCTCTTGGCCGAAACTTCAAGGCCATGGGACATGGAAAAATTTCCATTAAACTCCCCAAATCAATTGTTTAAACACCAACCATACCTTACCATAGGGCCATTGGGACCCTTACTTGAAATAGGTCCTAACATTCCACCCTATTAGGGTTCTTGGCCGAAACCTATAGGGTCTCTAGGCCATGTGAAACATTCACATAAACACCCTCCATCTCTCTTATATCATGATAAAACATAAAACATATACTTGAGGTCTTAAACCCAACCCTACACATGGGTCCTTCATGTTGGCCGAAACCCTAGGGTATCCTAGGGTACCCCAAAAATTCCCAAAAATTATATTTAATTTCCAAACATCATAAGGGAATCTTAAATAATATTATAAAGATTTTTAGCATCATTATGGACCCTAAAACATTGTGGCCGAAACCCATAGGATCTCTAGGGTGTTGATTTTGTTTCTTTCATGTTGGCCGAAACCCTAGGGTGTCCTAGGGTACTCCAAAAATTCCCAAAAATTATACTTACTCTCTAAACATCATAAGGGAACATCAAATAACATTATAAAGATTTTTAGCATCATTATGAACCCTAATACATAGTGGCCGAAACCCATACGGTCTCTAGGGTGTTGATTTTGTTTCTTTCAACCTCAAGCCCCAAAAACCAACCAATAAATCATGTTAAAATATAAAGAACTATTATACCACAGGTGAGGGAGTCTTACCTTGGGTTTCTTGATTTTTTGAACCTTGAAAGAGAAGAAGATTGCAAAATCTTTGGATCCCTGCCTCCTTGTCCTTGTATCCTTGGAAAAACCCTTAGATCTTGGAGATAAGACCTCTTGTGGAGCTTTTCCAAGGGAGAACCCTTCCTTGGGTGTTCAGCTAGGATGAGGGGAGGAAGAGGAAGAAATTGCAAAGTGATGGAAGGAAGAGGTAACTCCCAAAACCCCCCCTCTTTATAGCCCATTAAGAAGGTAAATGAAGAGTCTCTCCATGACCCTTCATCTTCTTCTATGACTTAACCAGTATCCACTTCATTCCCTCCTAACAATACCTTGCTAGGTGAGTTGGTTAGTGCATACATGGTTGTACAAGAGGTCCAAGGTTCAATCCTTGGTAGTTGCACAATTTTTTCCCACTTATTTTATTTTATTTTTCCTAGTATTTTCGAAAATTCCTTAAAAATTCCCCCATAATTATGTTAATATTTCTTATTAAAATCCCTTTATATTTATACTAATTTTCACCTAAAATCCACCAAAAATTATGGTACTAAAAAGCCCATATAAGGCCCATTAGTGCCCTTTTTCCCAATTTAAATGAGAAAACATGGAGTTTCTAGGCCAAGGTTTGCATTAATATTTCTAGGTTCCTCAGAAAATTATCTAGACATGCTTAATATTTTAAGTAAATATTAAGAGAATTTTCCGGGTCGTTACAGCCGGTTTGGTTGTGGTGATCACTTGGGTTTAAACTTAGGTTAAATCTAAACTTGAACTATGATTCAACATAATCAAAAAATAATCACTACTCAAGGCTAATTAGTGACCATTGCATAAGGATGGGTTTTAATTAAGAATAGGGTTGGGTTTAACTAGTTATCATTTGTTATGATAGCTAAAACTATGCCCTTTGATACAGGACATTGATTTGTTGTTGATTACTGGATGGGAGATTCTCTTTTGATTCGAGTATCTTCATTTAAAGCCGGTACTTCTTGTTTGTTTCCCTTAGATCCATGTTATCTTTATGCATGACTATTTATGATAATGTAATAGTTTTTATTTACCTTAAATATGCTACCGTTTGTTATCCTGCTTGATATTTGATTTTGATATTGGATATAATCTATTTCCCTTCTATATCGTCTCGTTTTATTATTATCTGGCTCTGTATAGTATTCATTTGTGCATAGATATAAAGGCATGTCACCTTATATCTGCATGGTTTGATTTTTGGTATTACTTGCATGAGTATCTATATGCATGATGGTTAGGTTATTATACCTATGATCGACCTGCCCATGTTAGGTTGAGTTTTGTATGATGACCAGGAGGGGTTGCATGTGTTTAGAGTCATGCACCATCCCTGCACTGTTGCATGCCAACGATCAGCGACTCCCTTATGGTTGAGCCTATCGTCGTCTTCCGGTACATGATATGCACACACAATTACCAATCATGGGTTAGTAGATACCATTGGGTGTGTGCATTTTCTCTATACTGCTCCATTCGACCGCTCATAGATAGTGGTTCCGGAGTGTGGTAGCTGGTAGAAATCTCTTCTCTTTCCATAGACCAGAGAAGATAAGAGCGACGCTCACTCATATATGCATGGGGTAGGGGGTGGTCCCCCGCCAGTATCATGTCCACTCGATCACTCAAGAGCAGTTATGGTAGAGTGCATGCAGTGTCACAACCCTACCCAATCGGCCGACACATTATTGAATGTCTTGGTGGCTTGACTGGTGTGAGGAGTGACCATGTCATTGCATCATGTGTATATGATGCATTGTGCATTTGATTTTGATTGATGCATTTATTTACTGCACTTGTTTGATATGCACATACATGATATACCGTTTGTGTGGTTTGATGACCCTACACTTGCTCGTATGATACGAGTCTTTTATGACTATGATAGGTTGATTTTTTGGTATGTACAGTCATTTGTTATTTTCGGTTATGCATATTCTGATATTCCTGTTGAGACTGTATCCTATTATTTCTGTATAGCTTATTCAGCTATTTTTGTTCAGCCATGCATACCTTTCTCTATACCTATAGAGTCCACTTGGACTCACCACCCGTCATAATATTTTTGTTTTCAGGTTGATAACTCGTCGAAGGAGTCCAATTGCCGGTCCGGGTCCCCACGACTCCAGTTGTCGGGTGCTTTTCACGCATTTTTGTTTTTTTATAGCATTTCCTTTGGTGTTGTATTCATTTCGATATCGCGGACTAGTATTTTGATTCATTCATGTGATATTGTATTTTTGAGTCCTTTGTTGGACTAATATTTTGATTCATTCTTGCGGTGGTGCCCCGTTCAGCTCAGGTTAGCTTTATAGGTTTCAGTATTGAGATGTTTCTATTTTCCCATATGTTATATGTCTATTTTGAGACCCGAGGTCAAATTATGAACTATGTGTGTGTGTGTATATATGTAAATTGTCTGCCAAACTGGGGAGGTGTTGTCCGATTTTATATTGGATCAGCAACTCTGTTGGTCTCAGGGCGTGACATTTATAATGTATTCATTTATATTTCTATATTTTTTATCTCTTTAAATAGTTCCTTTATTTTTATCTCTATTTTATAAATTTTATATATTTATTTATGATTATTTTGAAAATAAATTGATTTTGAATATCAAAGGGCATTATATTCTTGGATTTCAGGCTATTTGATACCCAAAATCGATTTTTAATTTCAAAGGGCATGATATTCTTGGATAGTTCCAATTAGACTTTTATTTTATATATTTCTAATATATACAATTCTAAGAACTCTATTTCTTTTTTCACATCTTATATATCCTTTCTTATTTTTATTTTATTTATATTTTTTATATTTTACATTTTCAGACCTAAAGAGGACCTGAAATAATTCATTTTAGGCCAAAAAAATTATTTTAGGCCCAAAGAGGGCCTGAAATAAATTATTTCAGGCTCTCTTTTGGGTTGAAATAAAATATTTCAGACTTATGAAATCATATATAATGTATATTGTGTATACAATTCATTTATAATTATTGTGTATAAAATTCATTTTAAATTATTGTTATAGATTATGTACTTATAGTTATAATGTATTTTATATTTTGAAAAAATATCAAATATAATATAATTCATTTATAATGTATTATTTATATTTTTATCTTCTTTATCTCTTTTATATATTTCCTTTATCTTTTATCTCTATTTTATATTTTTATTTATAATTATTTTGAAAAAAAATTGATTTAGAATATCAAAGTACATGATATTTTTGGATTTCAAGTACTTTGACATCCAAAATTGATTTTTTAAAAAATAATTCTGAATATATGGAATATATAAAATAGAGTTAAAAGATAAAGAAAATATATAAAGAAATAAAGAAGATAAAAATATAAACCAAATATATTATATATATATATATTTTTTTTTCAAAATATAAAATATATTATAACTATAAATATATAATGTAAACACAATAATTATATTGAATTATATATCTCTATTTTAATTCAATATAATTATTGTGTATACATTGTATATTTATAGTTATAATATATTTTATATTTTGAAAAAAATAGCATACATAATATAATTCATTTATAATATAATCATTTATAATTTTATCTTCTTTATCTCTTTATATATTTCCTTAATTTTTTAACTCTATTTTATATATTTCATATATATATTAATAATTATTTTGAAAAAAATTGATTTGGGATATCAAAGAGCCTGAAATTCAAGAATATCATGTACTTTGATATTCAAAAATAATTTTTTTCAAAATAATTATAAATAAATATATTAAATAAAGATAAAAGATAAAGGAAATATATAAAAGAGATAAAAAAGATAAAAATATAAATTAATATATTATAAATTAGTTATATTATATTTGATTTTGTTCAAAATATAAAATACATTATAACTATAAATATATAATGTATAGACAATAATTACAAATGAATTGTATATACAATAATTACAAATCAATTTTATACCCAATATACATTATATATATGATTTCATGAGCCTGAAATATTTTATTTCGGACCTAAAGATGATCTGAAATAATTTTATTTTGGATCCAAAGAGGGTTTGAAATGAATTATTTCAGACCATCTTTTTGGCCTGAAAATGTAAAATACAAAAAAATATAAATAAAATAAAATAAGATAGGATATATAAAATATAAAAAAAGAAATAGAGTTTCTAGAATTGTATATATTAGAAATATATCAAATAGAAATTAAAATAAAAGTTTGATTAGAACTATCTAAGAATATCATAACTTTTGAAATTAAAAATTGATTTTGAATATCAAAGGGCCTGAAATCTAAGAATATCATACCCTTTGATATTCAAAATCAATTTTTTTTCAAAATAATTATAAATAAATATATAAAATATATAAAATGTAGATAAAAGATAAAGAAAATATTTAAAGAGAAAAAGAATATAGAAATGTAAATGAATACATTATAAATGAATTATAATATATATTGTATATTATTGTATATAATTCAATATAATTATTTTGTGTATACATTATATATATTATATATTTATAGTTATAATGTATTTTATAATTTTAAAAAAATCATATATAATATAATTTATTTATAATATATTCATTTATCTTTTTATATTTTTATATATTTTCTTTATCTTTTATCTCTATTTTATATATTTTATATATTTATTTATAATTATTTTGAAAAAAAATGATTTTGAAGAGATATATAGGATAAAGGCAAGAAGAGATTAAACTACGAAAAGATTAAACTATCTACATCTGAACCATAATTTATTATTTTAAAATCAAATTATGAAAACGTGGTTCAGATATCTCAAAAAATAAACTACGAAAAGGGATTATTGGTGGAAAAGATATAAGAGGAATGAGCTAATTTTATATGGTGGCTAAAGGTATATCGCTCGCCTCCGCCAACCCGTCTCAGGGCTATCACGGAGGAAGTAAATCACGGTTGTTAGTAGTCCGGATGCTGTGGTTAGTACGTGGAGAGGACGGGCACACTGACTTTGTCAGATTTTAACCCCAAGATCTCATGGTGGTAATACTCATACATTAATTATTAGTCCATCCCGTAGGAATGAGCTGATTTTATATGGATTCTTTGATAAAGAATAAATCTTAGAATAATTTTCGATAATTTTAATTTTTCATATAGATCGTTTGATAAAATATCGTCGGGAGAAAGAGACCATTAGTGTGAAACAGGTACGCTGTCATCTCAACAATCACTACTGACTCAAATGTTCAGCACTTGTATCTCATGCCCATGCAAAAGGGCTTAGATAACTCTCAATCGGATCATTGCAAAAAGAATTCAATAACACCAAGCTACAATAGCAAACTACCAGAATTCTTTTCCCCTCCTTTCATTCCTTGCTCCTAGCTAAACAATAAGAAACTAATATACGATCGTTTGCTCGGTTGCATTCTCCTCGTAGCTACTAACTAATTGTGAGCACTCACTGCCACCACTGTACAAAATTTTGAGGGGAATACAAGAAAAATAATTATGAAAAAAATGAAATCGGAAGCCGGAAAGTTTCTGGCATAAACGAGAAGAAATTGTAGATTCTAAGTTCTGCAGCTAACGATGCTTGTTGTCATCACCATCATGGGAATTGCTGCATGATTCACTCCCTCCTCCGAATGTACGCGAGGAGATCGCAGCTGTCGGAGGAGCGGACGGTGGTGCCGGCGCTGGCAGCCTTCTGAATGGCCATAATGCGCATCTCAATCACCTTCTTATGCGAGTTGGAGTGGATGGAGGGGACGAAGGTGGGGCTGGCGGCGGGGCGGTACTCCGGGAAGAGACGCCCGGACTTGTACCGGACACCGCAGGCGTTGCATAGCGTCTTGGGCCCCAACGGCCCGGCCCGCCACTGCGGAGTCTTCTGGATTTCACAGTGCGTGCATTTTCTACAGGCGGCGGGGAGTCCGCCCTGTCGCCGTTGGCGGCCGGGAGCTTCTTCCTTTGCTTCTTTTTCATAGGTGGTGGAGCGGGGAACGACTCGCCGAAGCTCTCTGGATCTGAAGCAGCAGCACAGGGAGAAACCTGATCAGGGACGGGTACCGCCACCGAGGACGGCGCCAGAATGCAGGGGACGACGTGGGGCCGGAGCGAGAAGGCGGTAGGACGAGCCCGCTTGCTGCGCGCGCGGGCGGGGACGAATGGAGCAGTGGGCTGCTCCGGTGAGCTCGGCGAAATCGGTAGCGCTCTAGCTTCCTTAGTGGTTCCGATAAAATACGATTCCGATGTCGAGGAAGAGAAAGATGACGAGGAGTTGCTGCTGCCTTCGCCGGCGGCGGCGTTACTGATCACCTCGAGCACTGACACAGGACTCGAGGTGCGAAAGAGACAGAGCTCATCGACTTTGGGTTCACGGCTGTTGCCGCTGTCGACACTTTTGTCGACGGCATCGCTGCCGCTCGGGAGGCCGAGCGAGAAGGAGTCAGAGTCTTCGAGGAATTTGGACATCCATTCCAGTTGTACAATGTCAAGCTCATCGCACTGCCAATTCAACGAACATCACATCTTCTATTCCGATATTTGCAATTGTCGATAGGAAAAAAATCGTAAATTCTTTAATGGAGCCGAAGAAAAACTTACTGGGCTCTGCTCGTCTTCCTCCTTGCTAATTTTTTCGTCCACAGACTTCTGGTTTTGGTCAAGGAAACCTTCGAGCGAATCCTTACCGCCTAAAAGCTCGTTGGCGACGGACTCCGGAAGCGGAGGGATCATAAGCGGGCCGCTCTCGTTGCCGCAGGGCTCCACCACCCCGAGCACGTCGTCGTCGCCTGGGAAGTCGAGCAGGTCCTCGATGTGGTCGAACAGGTCGCCCACGCCATCCTCCATCTCCTCCCTCTCTGCACAACGCGCCATCATGAACACGATCTTGGATCAAAAACAAACGACGCCATTAATCAAACGATCGGGCAAACCTGGGAAGGAACAAAATGCATGCATCCCCTCGCGCCAGGAAGAAAGCAAGGGAGGTTTACAAGGAAACCATAGATTTATACGGTATCTAGAGGCGGTCTACGTGGCGGGGAGGCCGCCATTGATTGGCTTGGACGCGTCATTTGCCAATTGACGTCCCGACGAAGAAATGGGGCAGTTACCATTGATTCACAGCGACACTCGTTTCTTTCCCTTTCGATTCCATAAAAATAATTAACGAAGGGAGCAGCGTGGGCGGCCATTAATTTGACCGAATTAAAAAAAAAAAAAAAAAAGGCCTCCCACAGAAGATTTTAGCTGTCAAATTCTGGAAGAATTATTACCCGTTGATAAGACTGCTTCCTTAATTGAACAAGTTTAACAAATGGAATTGTGTATGGAGAAACGGCATCCTAAGGAAAAACTCCTAAACAAATTCAAACGTCGATGACTCATACTGTCCCTGTAAAGAAAGTCGAAGTGCTGAAGGCGTATGCATGTCCTCACCAGGTCGAGAAGCTTCGGGTCTGTAGACGACACCAGTTGCGGCAGAAGGATAACTTCAGTTCCTCTTTGAGCTCTGCTGCTCGAGCAGGGACGACTCCACTCGAGGAGAGTGAGTTTGAGACTTCCTATGGCAAGAAAGAGGGAAGGGGGCAACGCCCGGTAGATTAAAAAGGCGAAAACGAGAGAGAGAGGACGGGAAGCAGGGTGATGGTCCACAACAACAACGACACGTGAGCATGAACATACCCCACGGGTAGGTCATAGGTGGGGCTGCCTCTCTCTCTCATCGCTCGCTGTCTACGCCCATTGTCTTCACCACCTCTATCTACCTTGATCGCCGGCGGGGCCCAGGACCCCAGGCAGCCTGGGAAGTTCAGCACCGTTCCTCCACCGCTGCCTCCTTTTTGACTGCCTTCTCTGATTAGTACACGCATTGGTATAAATCTGCTACCGCTTTTTCTTTTTAAGATAAAAAAATTGCTTTATTTTCCCTTCATGATTCGAGCTTTGCCTCGCGGAGAAGCAAAGCAACAATGGCGAAGTAGTTTTTTTTTTTTTGAAAAAGATGAAAAATTGTAGTAAATAAGTTGTCGGTGAGATCTTGTCCTTATAAAATGGGGAAAAAAAACTTGAATTCTCGTCTTGTGGTGCAATCGGGGAATCTAGAACATGACGGCTACTGCGCCTGTCTCCACTGACCACTGGTTTTCTCCACCTTTTTTATGCCGGAAAATTGGGTGCCGGTAAATTGTTTGGACAATATTTATTTTGATTAATATGGAATCTCATTACGTTTTTTATAATTTCTCATTTTTACGATTCAATTAAATTTAATAATATCCATGGAAATTTTTCATCAATTTCCAAGTGTAAATCATGAAACACTGTAATAAATCTATGGTCTTCGTCGTCCCTATAAAACCGTCTCGTATCCATACTGCACTTGTAAGATAAATTTGTGGACATTTTCCATCGATGAATACTTCGATCTACGATTGTCCTTCTCAAATATTTCTATTAAATTTTATATCAGTACATGTCCCAGAAAAAGTTCGAATCATGATATTCACTTTATGCCCCGTTACATCTTAATCATTGCGCGCATGTCCGGGGCATGCAATCTCACTGTTTTAGAATGTTGAATCAATTAGGAGATGAATATAAGATAATCGATCTGATTATATAAAAAAATTTTATTATTCATCAGGATAAATTAAGAAATGCTCATGATAGACGATCTAAAAGTCCAACGTCCTAGGATTCATATTTTATTTGAAAGAAAAATTTCTGTAAAAATACGTCATAGTTAGGGATCGAACCACGAATATTTAAGATAGTGATTAGTCATCCTACTATTGTACCATTATCCCACACCAAGTTCGGAGACAAACTTCTTGATCCAGACTGCTTCCTTTGCTGCTTCCGAAGCTGCGATATATTTCGCTTCCGTGGTAGAATCCGCTATGGTGTCTTGTTTGGAACTCTTCCAACTTATTGCGCCTCCATTCAAAGTAAATACGTATCCAGATTGAGATTTGGAGTCATCCTTATCTGTCTGGAAACTGGCATCTGTATACCCACGTATTACCATATCTCCTTCTCCATATATTAGGAACACATCCTTAGTTCTTCTTAAGTACTTAAGGATTGTCTTGAAAGCCGCCCAATGATCCATTCCTGGATCAGACTGGTATCTGCTCATGACGCTCAGAGCATACGATACATCGGGCCTAGTACATAACATAGCATATATGATAGATCCTATCGCGGATGCATAAGGAATCTTATTCATGCAAATCCTCTCGTCTTCTGTGCGCGGACACATAGACATTGAAAGGTTGATCCCATGCCTGATGGGAATGTAACCTTTCTTGGATTCCGACATGCTAAACCTTTTTAGCACTCGGTCTATATATGTAGACTGCGAAAGACCAAGCAGTCGTTTTGATCTATCTCTATAGATTCTAATCCCAAGGATATAGGTTGCTTCTCCCAGGTCTTTCATGGAGAAAGTTTTGGACAACCAAATTTTAACTGTCTATAAGACTGATATATCGTTTCCTATAAGTAATATGTCATCGACATATAATACTAGGAATACGACTGCACTCCCACTAACCTTCTTATACACACAAGGTTCGTCAGGATTTTGTGAGAAATCAAACTCTTTGATTGTCTCATCAAAAAGGATGTTCCAGCTCCTGGATGCTTGCTCCAGTCCATATATGGATCGTCCAAGCTTGCATACTTTGGTTTTATCAACCGATGTGAAACCTTCAGGTTGTATCATAAATACATCCTCAAGCAGGTTTCCATTAAGGAAAGCTGTTTTTATATCCATTTGTCATATCTCATAATCATAATGAGCTGCTATGACTAGGAGCATCCGAATGGATTTAAGCATAGCTACTGGCGAATAGGTTTCGTCATAATCAATTCCTTGTTTCTGACGATATCCTTTTGCCACTAATCTAGCCTTAAAGGTAACAACATTACCTTCCATGTCGGTTTTCTTCTTGAAAACCCACTTGCACCCTATGGGCTTAATCCCTTCAGGTGGGTTAACCAAGTCTCATACTTGATTTTCGTACATGGAATCCATTTTCGACTTCATGGCTTCAAGCCATTTGTCCCTTTCTGAACTTTTCAGAACATCTTCATAACTGATAGGTTCGTCATCGCTTATGAGTAACACGTCGTTCGATTCACTTATGAGAAATCCGTATCTCTCTGGAATATTGCGTGTCCTATCAGACCTACGAAGAGGTGGTGTTGTTTTAGGTTCAACTGATAGCTCATCATTATGAGTTATTGGTTGTGGGTCTAGACTAGGTGTCTCTTTAATGTCTATTGGAGTTTCTTGAACTTCATCAAATTCAATGCCACTCCCACTGTTTTCTTGTAAAAGAAATTCTTTTTCCAGAAATACAGCATGCCTTGAAACAAACACCTTTTGTTCCAAGGGATGATAGAATTGGTAACCCTTTGTTTCCTTAGGGTATCCAATAAATAGACATTTATCAGACTTAGCATCCAATTTGTCTGATACAGTCCGCTTCACATAAGCAGGACAACCCCATATCTTAAGGTGAGTTAAGTGAGGTTTCTTACTATTCCATATCTCATATGGAGTAGTAGAGACTACCTTGGTCGGGACTCTGTTTAGCAAGTAAACAGCTGTCTTAAGTGCATAGCCCCAAAAGGATTTTGGAAGAGTTGTGTGATTCATCATAGACCTAACCATGTCCATCAAGGTTAGGTTGCGCCTCTCAGATACACCATTATGCTGTGGTGTATATGACGGAGTCCATTGAGACAATATCCCATTGTCCCTAAGATAATCTTGAAACTCTTAACTTAAGTATTCACCACCCCGATCGGATCGAAGTATCTTAATACTTTTGCCAAGCTGTTTCTCTACTTCATTTCTGAACTCTTTGAATTTCTCAAAAGCTTCAGATTTGTGTTTCATCAAAAACACATACCCGAATCGTGAATGATCATCGATAAAGGTGATGAAGTAGCTATAGCCTCCTTGTGCAAGAGTTGACATTGGACCACATACATCAGTATGTATTAGACCAAGCAATTCTCCCACTGGGTTACCTTTTCCGGAAAAGGGTAATTTGGTCATCTTACCTTTTAAGCATGATTCGCATGTATCAAATGAACCGGGTTCAAATGATTCCAAAATTCCACATCGGTGTAATTCGGTCATGCGTTTCTTACTTATATGGCCAAGACGACAATGCCACGTATAGGAGTCTATTCGATTATCTATTCGAGCACGTTTGTTGCTAACTTCGATATTGAAAACGTCACCGGATAAATTTAACGTGTAGATACCATTGCACAAAGTTCCATTCCCATAAAGAACGCCATTTAATGTTATGTAACAACAATTGTTACTAAAAGTTAAATGATAACCCTTTTCATTCAAACATGAAATAGATACAATATTCTTTATTAACGAAAGAACAAAATAACAATTATCCAATTCTAAGATACGTCCAGTAGGGAGCATTAGCAAATATGTTCCGATGGCAACAGCAGCAATCTTTGCTCCATTTCCAACTCGCAGATTCGCTTCTCCCTTGACGAGTCTTCTCCTATTCCTTAGCCCCTGTATGTCATTACATATATGTGAGCTACACCCAGTATCAAGTACCCAGGTATTTGAGGAAATAGAGTGACATTCAATAACGAAGATACCTGAAGAGGATGGGGCATCGGATGCCTTCTTCTTCAAGGACTCAAGATAAACCTTGCAGTTTCTTCGCCAGTGACCCTCCTTGCCACAGTGATGGCAAGTGCCTTTTGGTTTCTTTTCAGTCTTTTTGGCCTTTTTCTTCTTTCCTTTATTCTGTTCTTTGGCTTTCCTCTTAGAACCTTTCTTCGAGGAACCAACTAACAGTACCGTCTTTTGATCCTGCTTTACAGAAGGCTCTATAGTCTTCAGCAGGTTGAGCAACTCAGGAATGGTAGTCTCCAGCTTGTTCATCCGATAGTTCATCACAAATTGTGAATAACTTTTGGGCAAACAATGCAGAATTAAGTCAATACTTAGTTCATGATCCATTGCAAAATCGAGTGTGCTCAGTCGCTCAATGTACCCCAACATCTTTGACACAAACTGTGAGGCAGAAGTGTCTTCCTGCATCCTAGAGGTGAAGAGGAGTCTGGAGACTTCGAACCTTTCGGATCTCGCCTGCTCTTCAAATAACTCATGAAGATGGAAGATGATGGTATAAGCATCCATATGCTCATGCTGCTTTTGCAGCTCAGGTACCATATGTTAGATCGTTTGTCTACGCTAGAGGGGGGTGAATAGCGTTTTCAGCGCTTTCATTCACCTACGTTGTTAGTTGCGCAACGGAAATACAAATAAAAACAAACTAACAACTACACAATGCTAACCAACCAGATTTACGTGGTTCGGAGATGAAACTCCTACTCCACGACAGTCCGTGAGGTGGACGATCCCTTGATCCTTCGGCGGATCGCTCCCCGGATGCTCTCCGGCTATCTCGTGTAGCTCCTTGTGGGTGGAGAAACCTCTCCACAATCCTCTACAAGCACCTGAGCACACAAGGCTACTATCAAGCTTTTTCCAAGCAAGATTCGCCCAGAAACCCCAGCCCGATCGAGTCCTCCTTTAAATAGACTCGGGCTGGAAATCACGCAACCAGTCGACTGCCCCAAGGGCAGTCGACTGGTGCCAGCCAAATTCGACCGTTGACACTCCAACGTTCTAATTTGCCAGCTTACCAGCCACCTACCAGTCGACTGCCCCCAGGGCAGTCGACTGGTCCCAAGGCTGAGACCTTTCTGTGAGTTCCATCAGTCGACTGCCCTCAGGCCAGTCGACTGGTCTACTCACCCACCTAAGGTTACCCATCTTGAGTACATTCCACTCCGCACTCAACCCTTAGGATTTCCCGAGTACAATCACACTGCACTCGTACCCTCACGACTCGACTGACTCCTCCTCCGCAGCCTCGACTGTTGCCTTCGCGCCCTCTTCATCTTCGGCCCTCGTCCCTCGGATGCGCATGCAAGCCTCCAGCTTGCCTCCATGCCACCCTTCACATACGCCTCGAAGTCCGCGCCCATCAGCTCATCGTCCCTGCACTCCAAGGTCCCTCAGATGCGCACACAAGCCTCCAGCTTGCCTCCATGCCATCCTTCACCGTACTGAGGCCGTCCAGTCAAGTCCATATGCGTACCTGTACAACCTGCACACTCAACATACGCATATCAAATACACAGGTAAACCTAACTTAAACCCTTTGCACAAACATCAAAACCCATGGTCACACAGGACCATCTTAGGGCCGATTGCTCCAACAATCTCCCCCTTTTTGATGTTTGGCAATCCGTTTAAGTTAGGAAAGCAAGATAGTAGTAAATAGCAAAAACAATGCTAAATGAATGCATATGCAATGCATAACTGGATCCTATCCCAAGGCATCCCACACCTAACCCTCCAAGTTAGGAATTTTACACCTAGCCTTCAAGTTAGGACTTTCTACACCTAGCCCTCCAAGCTAGGACTTTTACCCAAAATAGGCTTTTTAAAGCTTTTCCCAAGCTCCCCCTACACTGGACTTACAAAGGCTTTTTAAGAACCTTTCCAAGGTTCCCCTTACGCCAGGAATGGAGCAATCATGCTCCCTCTTAAACTTAGCTCCCCCTAAACCTAGGGTTTCTTTCTAGCAAAGGTATTGGTTTCCCACTTAAACACAATATTTCTCCCCCTTTGCCATACATAAAAAAGAACCCAACAATATCCAATTATTGGTTCTTTACATTCCTAATGACCCTAAACACAGTGTAATAAACCCCCATACACTTTTTCCTTGTCATTTGGATCCTGAGTCAGCTGCTGATACCAAAATCAGCCTTGACCAGTCGACTGCCCCCAGGGCAGTCGACTGATACTCTGATAATCAGTTTTCTGGCCGAATTTCAGAAACGCGCCAGAAATTCCACAAATCTCCAAAAATTCCCAAATTTCGTGAAGAACTTTGTGGTACCCATACCTACTTGGGAAAAATACATTTCACCATGTATCTATTCCCATTCCCAAGTTTGGTACAAAACTCAAAAGTTTTCTTATGAAAATTAAGGCAAATAGGAGACAACCTCCCCCTTAACTCATGCCTTCTCCCAATTTTCATTTTTCCCAGGTCAAGTTCTACCCAACTTAACCTCCTAGACACCACGTTGAGTCATACACCACCCAACACTCGAGTTCTTCCCCCTTTGACACTCTTATAGCATTGCCCAAGGCAATCTTTCCCTAAGTGCCAAAAAGAACTCAACAAAAGTCTAAAAACTCTAAAATTTGCAAGCACACTTGCTAGAATATACCCTATCCTAGAAAAATATGATATCATGGAAATATCAAGTGTGCTTGACTTTCGGTACACATCTAAGTTTCTTAAGAATTTTGCATTAAGTATCAACTTTCAAATTCGTTTCTAATTCCATGCGTTTGTCAAATCTACCCATCATAATTCGATACATGGAATTGTCCTCAATGTTCCCTGTTTAACCTCTAAATCTTAGATACCTAGGGAACCTTATCAATCCTTCTTGATTTCCATAAAATCCAATAAATTCTTATCAAATCATGGGATAACATTTTATTCAAACAATATGAAATCAAAACCAAGAATTTTAGTCCTAAACCATAACCAAATTTGCAATTTCTGATTAGCCAACATTCTCATTTTCCATTTCAGCCTATGGACCAGTCGACTGCCCATGGGGCAGTCGACTCCCAAACCTCACAGAATATTTTCGGGGCTGAATTCACTTCGGACCAGTCGACTGCCCCCAGGGCAGTCGACTGATACCTGAATTTCAGGTTTTCAGCCCCAATTTCAGTAATGCCTAGTTAATTCCACAAATCTCCAAAAATTATAAAATTTTGTGGGGAGATTTGTGAAGCCAATATCTACTTGGGAAAAATACCTTTCCAAATAAATGTACTTCGGATCCCAAGATTGGCACAAAACTCTACTTCTTCCAAAGTGTATCAAATAAGCTCATCCTAGAAGTTCTAATTCTCACTTCTCTTCAATGCATTCTCTTCTCCTTGATCATAACTCATTTTTATTATTGAGTTACATGGTATTCCACTATTAAACCTCAATTTTGTCAATTATAGCCCTATTTTCACCTTTTCTCCCTAAAATTCACCTTTTGATGTGCCAAACTCTAGGATTAAGACTTACCCAAGTCTTTCAACCCTTTTTGACACATTTCATCTAATTTCCTAAGGGAGAACCTTTTGAGATCCATCTACCATGGACCCCAAAGGCTCCTAGAGCTCCCCCTTGAGCTCTGAGCCCTAGCCACCTTCCTAGGTGACTCAACCCATCCTAGGCCACACCGGTGTGCCACCGGTGACTCTTGGCCCATAACGTGAACTCTCTTAACCTTAGACACCTTGTCTTTGGTTAAGCCCTTTTCTTTCCCTTTGGATAACACCCCCTTGCCATCCTTGGATTTACCCTCCTTGCCATATTTATGTGCTTTGCCAACACATTTCTCTTTGTTGGCCTTGGAGGTCTTAGCTTGGTAGCCCAAACCCGATCTATCATAGTTAGGTTTTAGGCTACTCAACACTAGGTCTAGGCCCTTAGATCCAACCTTGAATCTTTCTAGGGTCTTTTCTAATGTATCAAGCCTTGCCCTCAAGGCTTGATTTTCCCTTTCTAATTTCTTGACCTTAGTGTCCACATGTCCACCTTGGACATTTCTAGACCTACCATTCTTTCTAGACATGTGTCTCCCCTTCTTGGGGTTAATACCTTGATCCTTAGGTGCATAAGTCGTAGGTCTATCATGATGCATGCTTTTCTTAGGGTTATGATTTACCTTGTTACACTTAGTCCTATCACTGTACTTAAATCCATGACTATGCACAAATAAACAATTCTCATGAGTTCTAGCATGCATGGGTGGGTAATTAACATGATTTTTGAAATGTAAAGAAGAACTTGAAATCGAATTTCTTTTTAAACTAGGGTTAGAGGGTACCTCCTTTACCCTTGTAGTCCTTCCTTGTTGTGAGCTTCTTCTCTTTCTTCTTTCTTCTTTTTCCCATCTTCTTAGATTTTCCATCTTCTTTAGCTCACCTTTTCTATGACACTTGGTGTGAAAGTGCCCCATCTCTCCACATGTAAAACATCGGATTTTCTTTCTTTTCTCGTGGGCTTCTCCAATCCTACACTTCACGTTAGATTTAAATGGAATTGGCATTGGTTTAGATTTTACCTCCATTTTATCTTTCGGACACTTGTCCTTGTAATGCCCCTTTTCGTTGCACCCAAAGCATATGATGTGGTCCTTGGTTCTTGCTTTGGTGGAGGTTGAGGCTAGGTTGACTACTTCTTCAACCTTGGAAGATGTGGAAGCTTCCTCTTGATCCGGAATTGATGAGGGTCTCTCCTCCCCCTCAATTCTTGAAATTGGTGCCTCTTCTTCTTCTCTTGAGGAGGTTGATGATCTTTCACTTAGCTCCTCCTCCTCACTTGAAGAAGTTGACACTTCTTCCATTTCGCTTGATGATGTAGATGATTCTTTTTCTTTTTCCTCTTCTCCACTTGAACTTACTTCTTCGGGCTTATGTACTTCATGAGCTTGTGTAGGGTTCTCATGATACTTTTTCACTTTGCTCCACAATTCACATGCATTTTGATATTTTCCTACACAACTCAAAATATTGTTAGGCAAAACATTTATCAAGATATTCATTACCTTCTCATTTGCCCTAGAGTAAGTTTGTTGCTCTTGAGTCCAATATCGTGGGCGGAGCTTTTTCCCGTGCTTGTCCGTAGGGATTTCAAATGGTTCTTCCAATACCATTACGCATTCCCACTCTATCATGAACCACATCTCCATCCTTGACTTCCAACGCTCGAAATCCTCATGATCATAGGCCGGTGGAGTGTATATATCATCCCCAAGCTTGTCTTCCATGATTCTTGCCCTCTAGCGGTTGCTCCTTTGGCGGTTAGTCCAAAAAGAGCGGTCCTCGCTCTGATACCACTTGTTAGATCATTTGTCTACGCTAGAGGGGGGTGAATAGCGTTTTCGGCGCTTTCTTTCACCTACGTTGTTAGTTGCGCAACGGAAATACAAATAAAAACAAACTAACAACTACACAATACTAACCAACCAGATTTACGTGGTTCGGAGATGAAACTCCTACTCCACGATAGTCCGTGAGGTGGACGATCCCTTGATCCTTCTGCGGATCGCTCCCCGGATGCTCTCCAGCTATCTCGTGTAGCTCCTTGTGGGTGGAGAAACCTCTCCACAATCCTCTACAAGCACCTGAGCACACAAGGCTACTATCAAGCTTTTTCTAAGCAAGATTCGCCCAGAAACCCCAGCCCGATCGAGTCCTCCTTTAAATAGACTCGGGCTGGAAATCATGCCACCAGTCGACTGCCCCAAGGGCAGTCGACTGGTGCCAGCCAAATTCGACCGTTGACACTCCAACGTTCGAATTTGCCAGCTTACCAGCCACCTACCATTCGACTGCCCCCAGGGCAGTCGACTGGTCCCAGGGCTGAGACCTTTCTGTGAGTTCCATCAGTCGACTGCCCCCATGCCAGTCGACTGGTCTACTCACCCACCTAAGGTTACCCATCTTGAGTACATTCCACTCCGCACTCAACCCTTAGGATTTCCCGAGTACAATCACACTGCACTCGTACCCTCACGACTCGACTGACTCCTCCTCCGCAGCCTCGACTGTTGCCTTCGCGCCCTCTTCATCTTCGGCCCTCGTCCCTCGGATGCGCACGCAAGCCTCCAGCTTGCCTCCATGCCACCCTTCACGTATGCCTCGAAGTCCGCGCCCATCAGCTCATCGTCCCTGCACTCCAAGGTCCCTCAGATGCGCACACAAGCCTCCAGCTTGCCTCCATGCCATCCTTCACCGTACTGAGGCTGTCCAGTCAAGTCCATATGTGTACCTGTACAACATGCACACTCAACATACGCATATCAAATACACAGGTAAACCTAACTTAAACCCTTTGCACAAACATCAAAACCCATGGTCACACCGGACCATCTTAGGGTCGATTGCTCCAACACCATAGCGGCTAGCATGATGCAACTCGTATGTTCAGAATCGGTCACATGTTTCTGATAGGCCACTAACTGGTCTGGAGTTGCATTTTCTGGATAACGGTTGGGATGTTGATCTTCAAGGACATAAGCAAGCTTCTCTGCCTTGAGGACTATCCTTAGGTTTCGAAGTCAGTCCATGAAGTTTGGCCCAGTCAGTTAATTGGTGTCCAAAATGGAATGCAAATTCAGAGAAGACATGATCGAGTGATTATCCTAGAAATACAAATTGAGCTTATGTGAGAAGAATGATAAAGAATGCATCAACATACATTAAATCCTATTTATTTTTCCAATTGAATAACCCCTTTTATCAATTCGGGAGATCGTAGGAACATCTTCAAATAGGTTGATATCCAACCATAGATAAGAACAACCATGGCTGTGACCATCAAGTTATTCTTAGCTATGAAGGTTAGTAATTATACCGATTACATATCACATATATGTAACTATCACTTTATGCTATCAACTAATTGAATGTTTGCATAAATCATTGGGTTGTTAACTCATTAACAAGTATGCAACATTATACATCACACCCAACTGCACCTCTCTTTACATCGACCTTGGCTGTGGCACAACAAATCGATGCTCCAAGCTTAAGGCTGACCCATTAATCAAGAAATAGTTTTAATATGGTTGGAGCTCATTCAACCGTTTAGTCAGGCTTGGATGTGTCCAACAACCAAAACTAAGGATTGACCTCTGACTCCAACTATATTAATCATAAACTAAGTCCATGGTTTGAACATGTTGAGGTTCAAGCCGGGCATGGATGTGTCCATCAACCCAAACGAGAAACAAAACTCCGGTTCAAACCATATTAATGGAAGGTGTTGGCCTTAATATTTTGTAAGGAGTTTTAGGTCTCATCCTTTCTTTTCTAAGCACATCCATGACATATAATTATGTCATGTACTAACGATTTCTTTAATAAAGTATGTATGTGACTTAATTTATCAAGTCTCATTAATTAAATTAGGAACCGGATTTCCTAATTCTAATTTCATACTTTATTCAAGGAATTGTTTTGGGAAACAATTTCCTAAATTGTCATAATCAATTTTGGAAATAATATGTTTAAGACTTTGATTTCTCTAAATCAAATCTTATTAAATTAAGAGAAAGATTCCCTTAATTCAACCACATATTATTTTCATGAAAATCTTTTTTAAGAAAACTCTATAGGAAACCATTTTCTTAATTAATTTTGGAGACAACAATATGTAAGACCATCACCTCTTAAATCAAATAAGAAAATTATCGTTTGAGAATCACCTCAAAATTTCCAAGATTTGATTACATATTTTATTTACGGATTTATTAATTTCAACAAATTATTTTCTTTGGGTGGCTCCTCGAGACTCAGATACCCAAAAAAAAGGAATTTGTTGTAAATCTAATGTGGTCCGCTCCCCGAGGCGTAACCAAATTAAACATGACAATTTTATTCAAAATAGGAAATTAAATTACAACAACTAACTTTAAATTCGACGGCTCCCCGAGGCTCAATCCAAAATAAAGAATTTTGTTAATAATTTAAAACCAATTCGAATTTAATTGTCAATTAATAATCCATAAATTTGTCTAGACTTTCTTGAAAGAAAGTGCCCAAAATTGCGAGATTTTATAATATGTTTTCAGAATAATTGTAAGTTTCTGGTACAAAGAAAACTTATATATTTCTAAAATTGGAAATTTTTCAAAATAGGAAATTTCCAAAATTAGAAAGTTTCCAAAAATGGGAAGTTCTTGTTGGATCGAGAAAGACCGATAGAGGGGGGGTGAATATCGGAAAATGTTCGGATTTAAAAGAAAGAGTAAGTTCGCGGCGGAATAAAGACAAACAACGCAAACACCAAGATTTTACTTGGTTCGGAGCCTGGGTCGACTCCTACTCCAAGGCCCACGGTCGTTGACCGTTTACTTTGGGCAATTCTATAGTGCGCAAAACGGTTACAAAGTGAGATTACAAAATTACTATAAATAGAAATATACACTTTGTTTTACCAACTCCCGGTGTAGATCGAGTTTCGGTGCAGTGGGAGGTTGACGGCGCTTCGTTCTTAAGTCGGGAAGTTTCTGGAGCAGAGCGCGGTCGTCAGAGCGTTTGGATGCGTTGAATGAAAGCTGTGTTGAAGCTAGGGGTCGAGGGGTGCTATTTATAGCACCTAGGGGCGCCCTAGTCGTCGAGGGCGCCCTGCCACGTGTCACCCGATCCGTGCTTCGCTCGGTCAAGCCTTATCGCACCGGAATAGGGATGAGGTTTGACCTCTGGGGCGCCCTGGTCGCAGAAGGTGCCTTGGCTGACTTTTTCCGCGCAGAAGACTCGGCTGTGGATAAAGCTGAGGCTTCGCAGAGTGAGCTGGAGGCGCCTTGGCTGCTGAAGGCGCCTTCACTGACGAAGGCGCCTTCGCTGCTGAGGGCGCCTTGCCCAGTAAGCAGCTGACGCCTATTTTGCTTCGCATGGTTCTGACTCACCTTGAGGGCGCCCTGGACACTCAGGGCGCCTTGCTCAGCTGTTGCCTCACTCCTTTGAGGCTCTCTGAGTTGCAGACACACGTTCCTTTGGTCCTGCATCAAGGGTTAGTCCAAAACACAATAAAACAATAATTATTTTATACAGCCTTAGCTGTCTTGGTTCTGACTTTGGTCTCCAAAATGGAGCCCTAGGTCGAACCGACTCCTAATGTTCCCTCAAGGGGAACGCATCCTCACCTACTCCTCTCGGGAGAGTTTACCTGGTGCCAACCGGATCCTCCAGTTGGACTTTTGCCCGGCAGTCCTTCGCCAGGTCTTGAGTTACCAAGCTGCCCTTCGCTTGGTGCTTTGCTTCTGGCAGTCCTTCGCCAGCCTAGCAGTCCTTTGCTAGGGCTTCTCCTGTCTGGCAGTCCTTCACCAGTGCCTAGCATTCCTTCGCTAGGGCTTTTCCTGTCTGGCAGTCCTTCGCCAGTGCCTAGCATTCCTTCGCTAGGGCTTTTCCTGTCTGGCAGTCCTTCGCCAGTGCCTAGCATTCCTTCGCTAGGGCTTTTCCTGTACACTCAAGAAGCTTGTTAGACAACAACTAACCCTTAACTTTTGAAGTCTTTTGCCAATATCAAAACCCAGGTTTGACTTGGGTGCATTCTGCACCAACAATCTCCCCCTTTTTGATATATGGCAATCAAGTTCAAAAAGTTAAGTAAAAAAAAATGCTAAAATGAAATCCTAAGTTAGATTCCCTCCCCCTGGACGGAATCTCCCCCTAGGTTTTTCAAAAGTAGGTGGTGTGATTTTCAACACTTAGCAAATTTCATGTTTTGAGAAGAATTTTTAAGCGAAAAATTATTCTAAGTCACGATAAGTTTTCAGACATTAACAATTTTAGGTTTAAGAAAAACTTTCAGAGTTTTATGCAAAAAAACTTAGGCTTAGAAACAATTCATAGTTAGAAATTTTTAAGAAAATTTTAAGCAACAAAACGGTTTAGCTTGAAAACAATTCAGAGTTAGAAATTTTTAAGGAAGAATTTTAAGTAAAAAAAACAATAAAATTTCAAAATGAATTACGCTTTGAAACTTTTTGAAGAAGGAAATAGGGAAAAAAATTTAGGTTTCCTCTTTCCTTTCCAACTCTCCCCCTTTGACATATATCAAAAAAGTACAGAAGAAGTATTTGCAATAATTAAATAAAGCATTTGCTGTACTAAATCAAACTGGAACCTAAGTCTGGTTTCATCTTTAGGGACGTGTCTAACCCAATTAGCTACTTACCAACTGTTATAAACAGTAGTTTTTGCTAGGGTTAGTCAAGTTAAGTACATTGTTCAAGTTAGATTGTCTAAACTTGATACTTAACTTGATTGCTGTTCAGTTTGTATTTAGTGCCCCAACTACTGCAGATGCACTGACTTAAAGCATCTTGAGTTAAGGCAAAGACCTAAGCATCTCAACCCTTTCTAGGTTATCATTCAAAGTACCCTACGGTGCTTGTGAGATGCTGGCTTCTAGATCTATAGGTGCATGTAATTCTAGGGTTAGAGCCTAGGCTAAGTCCATTTCGAAGAAAACCCTAGTTTTGAAGAGGGTAGCTTTAGAAATAAAACTAAGTTAAAAAAAATTTTAAAGCCAAATTTTTTTTTTTAATTAGAAAAACTTTAAAATAAACACCATTTTAAAATCAATTTAAAATATTTTTAAAATTGAGGCAAAACCAAATGATTCTATTCTACTAAGCATAATCCTAACTGCCTTCTTAGTGAGCTGAACTCAGATTCAGGTAGGGGTTTAGTGAATATGTCTGCTAGGTTGGACTTGGAGTCTACATGCTTAAGGACTATTTCACCCCTAGCAACGTGATCTCTTACAAAGTGATGTTTCACTTCTATGTGTTTGGTTCTAGAATGTTGTATTGGGTTTTTGGTTAAGTTAATTGAGCTAATATTGTCAATATTGACTTGAGTCAGATTGTAGTTTAGCTGAAAGTCCTTAAGGGTGTGCATCATCCATAGGAGTTGAGCTACACACTCTCCTAAGGCTACATATTCAGCTTCAGTTGTGGATAGAGCAACACAGTGTTGCTTCCTACTACACCAACTTACTAAGCTGTTTCCTAAAAGTTGACAGCTTCCACTTGTACTTTTTCTATCTAATTTACAACCAGCATAGTCAGAATCAGAGTATCCTGACAACTTAAAGGATGAAGTCCTAGGGTACCATATCCCTACATTTAGGGTGCCCTTAATGTATCTTAAAATTCGTTTTAGGGCTGCTAAGTGAGTTTCCTTAGCACAGGTTTGGTACCTAGCGCACATTCCTACTGAAAAAAGTATATCAGGTCTGCTGGCTGTAAGGTATAGTAGACTTCCTATCATACTTCTATAAAGTTTTAGGTCTACTGGTTTACCATCAGGGTCATTATCTATTTTCACATTTGTGGCCATTGGGGTACTTATACTTAGAGTTATCCATTTTAAATTTCTTAATTAGTTCTTTAGCATATTTAGATTGATGTACATAATTTCCATTCTTAGTTTGTTTGATTTGTAACCCTAGGAAAAAGTTAAGTTCCCCAACTAAACTCATTTCAAACTCATTTTCCATTATTGTTACAAATTCTTTTAGAAATTTAGAGTTAGTTGATCCAAATATTATATCATTTACGTAAATTTGAGCAATAAATATATCCTTTTCTAAAATTTTAACAAACAAGGTTGGGTCAATTTGACCTTGTTTGAATTCTTTAGAAATCAGGTAATTGGATAATCTTTCATACCAGGCCCTGGGTGCTTGTTTTAGTCCATAAAGGGCTTTACTAAGTTTGTAGACATGATCGGATTTTTCTATATCCTCAAATCCTGGGGGTTGTCCTACATAAACTTCTTCCTTAATAAGCCCATTTAAGAAGGCTGACTTTACATCCATTTGGTATAATTTAAATCCTTTATGAGATGCAAAGGCTAGTAACATCCTAATAGACTCAAGTCTAGCTACAGGGGCATAGGTTTCATCATAATCCAACCCTTCTACTTGACTGAATCTCTTAGCTACTAAGCGGGCTTTATTTCGGACTATTTCACCTTGATCGTTTAACTTATTCCTAAATACCCACTTGGTGTCAATTACAGATTTGCCCCTAGGCCTAGGTACTAACTCCCAGACTTGGTTTCTCTCAAATTGGGCTAATTCTTCTTGCATGGCTAGGATCCAGTCAGGATCAGGTAGGGCTTCCTCAATAGTCTTAGGTTCAATCTTTGAAATCATGGCTATTTGACTAAGATTTCTATAGGAAGCTCTAGTTCTGACTCCTAAGGTTGGATCACCTACGATTTGGTCAGCTGGGTGACTTAGTCTGGGTTTCTTGGTTTTTCTAGTACTTGGCTCAGCTTCAGGTCCAGCTGGTCCAATAGGTTCAGTTCTAGGTTCATTGGTTGGTTCAACTAATTCAGAAGTTGGTTCAATTGTTAAGTCATTAACGTATTCAATTGGGGCTTCAGAGTTATCTTCTTGATCAGTATTTGATGAAGCTAAGTCAGAATTATCAGATTTTGGGTTAGTTTCTTCATCAAATATTAAGTTGGTTGTTTCTTCAATTTTCTTAGTTATTTATTGTAGACTCTATAAGCTCTACTTGTTGTAGAATACCCTAAGAAGATGCCTGGGTTTGACTTGGATTGGAATTTTCTAAGATAGTCTTTGGTATTAAGAATATGGACTTTACATCCAAAGACTCTAAGATAGTGTAAGTTTGGAAGTCTATGGTAGTAAAGTTCATAGGGTGTTTTATTTAACCTTTTATTAGGTAGAATCCTATTTTGGATATAACAAGCTGTGCTAATTACTTCTACCCAATAATGGTTAGGTAGGTCAAATTCATTGAGCATTGCCCTAGCAGCTTCCTGTAGGGTTCTATTTTTTCTTTCTACTATACCATTTTGTTGGGGAGTTCTAGGACACGAAAATTCGTGTTTATATCCATTTATTTTGTAGAATTCTTCGAATCTCTGATTCTCGAATTCTCCCCCGTGGTCAGACCTAAGTCTTTTGATTTTGGTATCATTTTGATTCTCAATCAATTTACAAAAGTTGTTAAATAGGTTCAGGGTTTCATCTTTGGTCTTTAGAAACCTGACCCATGTGAACCTAGAGTAGTCATCAATTATCACTAAGCAGTATCGGTTTCCACTTAGTGACTTGGCTCCATGTGAATCAAATAGGTCAAGGTGTAGGAGCTCAAGTGTGGTTTGGGTTTGATCAGATTGGATCAATTTGTGACTAGACTTGGTTTGTTTGCCTTGATTACAAGATTCACATATTAGGTTTTTATTATTCTTAATTTTAGGGACACCTTTGATTAAGCCAAGTTGGGTAATCTTTGAGATAGTTCTTAGATTGGTATGACCTAATCTCCTATGCCAGAGTTTTGATTGTTCTAATTGTGTTAACATGCATTTGGGTATAAGGGGGAAGATTTATAGTGTATACATTATTTTTCCTAGTGCCCTTAAGCATAATTTCTGAGTCTTGTGCATTTCTAATCAGGCAATTAGAATTGTTGAAAGTAACTACATAACCAGAATCACAT
>JAGFNQ010008765.1:0-213779 GCA_024364735.1 Boesenbergia rotunda | reverse complement strand
TTGGGACCGGGTGCATGTTCGACAAGGATACGGGTTCGTAAAATTTTAAATTTTACTGCAGCGGAAGAATTAGCATCAAATAATTTTCTAAATTATTTAACCACGTATCTAGCATGCAACCTTATGTGTGTGGACATGATCATAAAATGAAACTTTGCGAAAAAGTAAACTAATTTATTTTGTACCTCGCGTAACTCGAAGAAAGGGACGAGATCCAACCGTAGCGTCCCTTGGAAGCTTCGCCTCTATTCGCGTCCCACGCCGAGTTCTCTTCAGATGACTTCGCAAAGTCACGAGTTTTGTGCCGACGAGAACTACTAGATTCTCTAAAGCACAACTTAGAAGATCAAGAGAAGAATAGGAAACTAACCACCAAAGAACGGAATCCTATTCCGAGAAGAAGGAGTTGTGATCTGCTTCTTCTTCTTCTTCTTCGGCTTCTCCTTCTTCTTGATGGCTCACGGCAACTTGAAGTTGGAGGTGCGCCGGCCCTAAGGGAAGGAGGAGGAGGAAGAGAATAGAGAGAGAGAGGAGAGGATAGCTCTATATCAAGTCATTGACAACTCAATTGATTGGAATTGAAGGCTAGCCTTTGGTTCCTTTATATAGTAACTTCTCCCTTGCCAAGTCTCTCTTTAACGGAATTAACGGAATTAATTTTATAAAATTTATCTTATAATCTTCTTATGAATATTCCGTTATGCCTAGTTTTATTATAACTAACTTTAAATAAAACAAATACTTCTCTCCTTTAATTATGGAATAAATTTATAAGAAATTTATAAACTTTCTTATTATGAAAAAATCAATTCATAATTGATTTTATAAAATTAAAATAAACCATTCCATGGATCATTTTAATTTCCATAAAAGAATAAATTTCTTTAAATTTATTATATAAATTTCTTTATACAATTTATTTATCCATAATCTATAAAACAAATCGCGCTAGATTTATTTTATTAATTAAACCAAATAAATTGGTTTCTTCCCCTTGTGGCCGGCCAACCAAAGGGGTTAACACCCTCTTTGGTCCGCCAAACCAGCCGAACCGATCGCGAATTAAACTCATTTAATTCGCCCAATAAGCCTTCAAAAGACTTAGCCAATTTTAGCTTCCATTGCGCCTCTGATTAACTCAGATTCGACTTATTCTCTTGATCGGAAAATCTAATTTTCGACTCGTTTTAAATCCCTCGATTACTCGTATGTGTGTGACTAAATAGGCTTTTCGATTTATGTTGGCTGTCTATAATAACCAATTATAGAACGGTCATGAGTGGCACCTAGTAGTACATCATGACTCCCAATTAATCGAAATCAACGGTTTGACCTCAGAAGTAATTCTGAAACCCTTCAGCAGCTCTAATGAGTCGTGCCTCATTCCCTTCACCACCTTATACCCACTTGGTTCAGGACACGGTCTATATGTGTCAGTCCCCACTAGGCTGACTACGTCACACCTAGCCCAAGTGGTGTCTTTCTCGTCCTTTGGATTTCTAATTACTCTCATGTATTTAAGAGACTCGCACTCTAAACATGATATACTCTGGCCAGAGGTTTTGAGTAACAATCCGACGATAGGCCTGGGTATACATCTCCTCGCAAGGAGTGGTGAATCCTTTGTAGGCTGTTCAAACATCTTCGGGCACTTCGGCTTATACCCAATCATCCTAGGTCCACACCTCCTTGGAGATGCTTGCTTAAGATGTTAAAGTATAAGTCTCCATAACCAAGATGACTTGAACACCGCAAGTCAAAGGAACATCGCACTTAAGCGCAGTAAGAACTTCATTGACATATCTACATGTAGATTCCCATATGAAGTCTTACAGCTAGTCACTCCAATGAACTAGTTCCCTTAACTAGCATCCATGTTTATCTCCGGACATCCCAATGTCACCATCCAGTGAGAATCAGCTGATTAGAGAATAACCCATGCTAGTCTCAACAGAATTGATAGTGTCCGTATTTATCAATTCATCGACTAGGGATATTTCAATACTTCACAATTGCACATTTAGAGATAGTCACTAGTTGTGATCCCATCACAAATTCTCTTATGCTGTGAATTGTATTGCGGACATTCAGTAGATGAGTTCAAGATCCCAATCAAATACACAAAACATGTATACTCAAATAGTGAATTATCATTTATTAATATAAATGTTTACATCATAAGGCGATTGCCTTAGGACACTTCTCTCATATCACTAACAAACTCCCACTTGGCCTAATGCCAATCGCTACGGTATCCAATACCATAGGCTCTAACATGTCTCTCAAACTTACTTTGAGGCAAGCCTTAGTTAAAGGATCCGCTATATTCCTTTCAGTGGAACCCTCTCAATTTGTATGTCATTCCTACATATAATCTCTCTGATCAGATGATAGCGGCGAAGCACGTGTTTGGATCGTGATGAGACCTTGGTTCCTTCGCTTGTGCAATAGCTCCATTGTTGTCGCAGTAAACCGGCACTGCTTCATCAATGGTTGGAACCACACCAAGTTCTGAGACAAACTTCTTGATCCAAACTGCTTCCTTTGCTGCTTCCGAAGCTGCGATATATTCTGCTTCCGTGGTAGAATCCGCTACGGTATCTTGTTTGGAACTTTTCCAACTTACTGCGCCTCCATTCAAAGTAAATACGTATCCAGACTGCGATTTGGAGTCATCCTTATCTGTCTGGAAACTGGCATCTGTATACCCACGTATTACCATATCTCCTTCTCCATATATTAGGAACACATCCTTAGTTCTTCTTAAGTACTTAAGGATTGTCTTGACAGCCGCCCAATGATCCATTCCTGGATCCGACTGGTATCTGCTTGTGACGCTCAAAGCATACGATACATCGGGTCTAGTACATAACATAGCATACATGATAGATCCTATTGCGGATGCATAGGGAATCTTATTCATGCAAATCCTCTCGTCTTCTGTGCGCGGACATATAGACTTTGAAAGGTTGATCCCATGCCTGATGGGAAGGTAACCTTTCTTGGATTCTGACATGCTAAACCTTTTTAGCACTCGGTCTATATATGTAGACTGCGAAAGACCAAGCAACCGTATTGATCTATCTCTATAGATTCTAATCCCAAGGATATAGGTTGCTTCTCCCAGGTCTTTCATGGAGAAAGTTTTGGACAACCAAATTTTAACTGTCTGTAAGACTGATATATCATTTCCTATAAGTAATATGTCATCGACATATAATACTAGGAATACGACTGCACTCCCACTAACCTTCTGGTACACACAAGGTTCGTCAGGATTTTGTGAGAAATCAAACTTTTTGATTGTCTCATCAAAACGGATGTTCCAGCTCCTAGATGCTTGCTTCAGTCCATATATGGATCGTCGAAGCTTGCATACTTTGGTTTTATCAACCGATGTGAAACCTTCAGGTTGTATCATGTATACATCCTCAAGCAGGTTTCCATTAAGGAAAGCTGTTTTCACATCCATTTGTCATATCTCATAATCATAATGAGCTGCTATGGCTAGGAGCATCCGAATGGATTTAAGCATAGCTACTGGCGAATAGGTTTCGTCATAATCAATTCCTTATTTTTGACGATATCCTTTTGCCACTAATCTAGCCTTAAAGGTAACTACATTACCTTCCATGTCGGTTTTCTTCTTGAAAACCCACTTGCACCCTATGGGCTTAATCCCTTCAGGTGGGTTAACCAAGTCCCATACTTGATTTTCGTACATGGAATCCATTTCCGACTTCATGGCCTCAAGTCATTTGTCCCTTTCTGAACTTTTCAGGACATCTTCATAACTGATAGGTTCATCATCGCTTATGAGTAACACGTCGTTCGATTCACTTACGAGAAATCCGTATCTCTCTGGAATATTGCGTGCCCTATCAGACCTACGAAGAGGTGGTGTTGTTTTAGGTTCAACTGATAGCTCATCACTATGAATTATCGGTTGTGGGCCTAGACTAGGTGTCTCTGTAATGTCTATTGGAGTTTCTTGAACTTCATCAAGTTCAATGTCACTCCCACTGTTTTCTTGTAAAAGAAATTCTTTTTCCAGAAATACAGCATGCCTTGAAACAAACACCTTTTGTTCCAAGGGATGATAGAATTGGTAACCCTTCGTTTCCTTAGGGTACCCAATAAATAGACATTTATCAGACTTAGCATCCAATTTGTCTGATATAGTCCGCTTCACATAAGCAGGACAACCCCATATCTTAAGGTGAGTTAAGTGAGGTTTCTTACTATTCCAAATCTCATATGGAGTAGTAGAGACTACCTTGGTCGGGACTCTGTTTAACAAGTAAACAGCTGTCTTAAGTGCATAACCCCAAAAGAATTTTGGAAGAGTTGCATGGTTCATCATGGATCTAACCATGTCCATCAAGGTTCGGTTACGCCTCTCAGATACACCATTATGCTGTGGTGTATACGGCGGAGTCCATTGGGACAATATCCCATTGTCCCTAAGATAATCTTGAAACTCTTGACTTAAGTATTCACCACCCCGATCGGATCGAAGTATTTTAATACTTTTGCCAAGTTGATTCTCTACATCATTTCTGAACTCTTTGAATTTCTCAAAAGCTTCAGATTTGTGTTTCATCAAGAACACATACCCGACTCGTGAGTGATCATCGATAAAGGTGATGAAGTAGCTATATCCTCCTTGTGCTAGAGTTGACATTGGTCCACATACATCGGTATGTATTAGACCAAGCAATTCTCCCACTGGATTACCTTTTCCGGAAAAGGGTAATTTGGTCATCTTGCCTCTTAAGCATGATTCGCATGTATCAAATGAACCGGGTTCAAATGATTCTAAAATTCCACATCGGTGTAATTCGGTCATGCGTTTCTTACTTATATGGCCAAGACGACAGTGCCACGTGTAGGAGTCTATTCGATTATCTATTCGAGCACGTTTGTTGCTAACTTCGATATTGAAAACGTCACTGGATAAATCTAACGTGTAGATGTCATTGCACAAAGTTCCATTCCCATAAAGAACGCCATTTAAAGTTATGTAACAACAATTGTTACTAAAAGTTAAATGATAACCCTTTTCATTTAAACATGAAATAGATACAATGTTCTTTATTAACGAAGAAACGAAATAACAATTATCCAATTCTAAGACACGTCCAGTGGGGAGCTTTAGCAAATATGTTCCGATGGCAACAGCAGCAATCTTTGCTCCATTCCCAACTCGCAAATCTGCTTCTCCTTTGACGAGTCTTCTTCTATTCCTTAGCCCCTGTATGTCATTACATATATGTGAGCTACACCCAGTATCAAGTACCCAGGTATTTGAGGAAATAGAGTGACATTCAATAACGAAGATACCTGAAGAGGATGGAGCATCGGATGCCTTCTTCTTCAAGGACTCAAGATAAACCTTGTAGTTTCTTCGCCAGTGACCCTCCTTGCCACAATGATGGCAAGTTCCTTTTGGTTTCTTTTCAGTCTTCTTGGCCTTTTTCTTCTTCCCTTTGTTCTGTTCTTTGGCCTTCCTCTTAGAACCTTTCTTCGAGGAAACAACTAACTGTACCGCCTTTTGATCCGGCTTTACAGAAGGCTCTATAGTCTTCAGCAGGTTGAGCAACTCAGGAATGGTGGTCTCTAGTTTGTTCATCCGATAGTTCATCACAAATTGTGAATAACTCTTGGGCAAACAACTCAGAATTAAGTCAATACTTAGTTCATGATCCATTGCAAAACCAAGTGCGCTCAGTCGCTCAATGTACCCCAACATCTTTAACACAAACTGCGAGGCAGAAGTGTCTTCCTGCATCTTAGTGGTGAAGAGGAGTCTGGAGACTTCGAACCTTTCGGATCTCGCCTGCTCTTCAAACAACTCATGAAGATGGAAGATGATGGTATAAGCATCCATATGCTCATGCTGCTTTTGCAGCTCAGGTATCATAGAGGCTAGCATGATGCAACTCGCAAGTTCAGAATCGGTCACATGTTTCTGATAGGCCATTAGCTGGTCTGGAGTTGCACCTTCTGGAGGATGGTTGGGAAGTTGATCTTCAAGGACATATGCAAACTTCTCTGCCTTGAGGACTATCCTCAGGTTTCGAAGCCAGTCCATGAAGTTTGGCCCAGTCAGTTTATTGGTGTACAAAATGGAACGCAAGTTTAGAGAAGACATGATCGAGTAATTAACCTAGAAATACAAATTGAGCTTATGTGAGAAGAATGATAAAGAATGTATCAATATACATTAATTAAAAATCATATTTATTTTTCAAATTGAATAACTCTTTTTATCAATTCGGGAGATTGTAGGAACATCTCCAAATAGGTTGATATCCAACCATAGATAAGAACAACCATGGCTGTGGCCATCAAGTTATTCTTAGCTATGAAGGTAGGTAATTATACCGATTACATATCACATATATGTAACTATCACTTTATGCTATCAACTAATTGAATGTTTGCATAAATCATTGGGTTGTTAACTCATTAACAAGTATGCGACATTATACATAGCACCCAACTGCACCTCTCTTTGCATCGACCTTGGCTGTGGCACAACAAATCGATGCTCCAAGCTTAAGGCTGACCCATTAATCAAGAAACAGTTTTAATATGGTTGGAGCTCATTCAACCGTTTAGTCAGGCTTGGATGTGTCCAACAACCAAAACTAAGGATTGACCTCTGACTCCAACTATATTATTCATAAACTTATTCCATGGTTTAAACATGTTGAGGATCAAGCCGGGCATGGATGTGTCCATCAACCCAAACGAGAAACAAAACTCCGATTCTAACCATAATAAGGGAATGTGTTGGCCTTAATATTTTGTAAGGGGTTTTGAGTCTCATCCTTTCTAAACACATTCATGACATATAATCATGTCATGACTAACGATTTCCTTAATAAAGTATGTATGTGACTTAAGTTATCAAGTCTCATTAATTGAATTAGGAACCGGATTTCCTAATTCTAATTTCATACTTTATTGAAGGAATTATTTTGGGAAACAATTTCCTAAATTGTCATAATCAATTTCGGAAATAATATGTTTAAGACTTTGATTTCTCTAAATCAAATCTTATTAAATTAAGAGACAATTCCCTTAATTCAACCACATATTATTTTCATGAAAATCTCTTTTAAGAAACTCTATAGGAAACCATTTTCCTAATTAATTTTGGAGACAACAATATGTAAGAGCATCACCTCTTAAAACATATTTTATTCATGGATTTAATTAATTACAACAAATCATTTTCTAAGGGTGGCTCCCCGAGGCTCAGATACCCAAAGAAAAGTAATTTGTCGTAAATCCAATTTGGTCCGCTTCGGATGCGCAACCAAATTAAACATGACAATTTCATTTAAAATTGGGAAATTAAATTACAACAACTAACTTTAAATTGGACGGCTCTCCGAGGCATAATCCAAAATAAAGAATTTTGTTGTCAATTTAAAAAACCAATTCAAATTTAATTGTCAATTAATTGTCCATAAATTTGTCTAGACTATTTTAAAAGAAAGTGCCCAAAATTGCGAGATTTCATAATAGGTTTTCAGAATAATTGTAAGTTTCTGGTACAAAGAAAACTTACATATTTCCAAAGTTGGAAAATTTCTAAAATAGAAAATTTCCAAGATTGAAAAGTTTCCAAAGATGGGAAGTTTTCACAATTATTATAAAATTTCAGAAACTAGGAAATTTCAAACGTTTGCGAAATTTCATGAGGATTTCCAAACTTTGAAATTCCTAAATCTAAAATTTATTATAATTGGAAAGTTTCCATAATTGAAAATTTTTCCAAAATTGAGATCATGATAAAGTTTTCCATAAAACAATTTTATGATTATGACGAACACTAACCGGCTCTGATACCACTGTTGGGATCGGGTGCATGTCGACAAGGATACGGGTTCGTAAAATTTTAAATTTTTACGTGCAGCGGAAGAATTAGCATCAAATAATTTCCTAAATTATTTTAACCACGTATCTAGCATGCAACCTTATGGTGTGTGGACATGATCATAAAATGAAACTTTGCGGAAAAGTAAACTAATTTACTTTGTACCTCGCGTAACTCGAAGAAAGGGACGAGATCCAACCGTAGCGTCCCTTGGAAGCTTCGCCTCTATTCGCGTCCACGCCGAGTTCTCTTCGGGATGACTTCGCAAAGTCACGAGTTTTGTGCCGACGAGAACTACTAGATTCTCTAAAGGCACAATATAGAAGATCAAGAGATGGGATAGGAAACTAACCACCAAAGACACGGAATTCCTATTCCGAGAAGAAAGGAGTTGCGATCCGCTTCTTCTTCTTCTTCTTCGGCTTCTCCTTCTTCTTGATGGCTCATGGCAACTTGAAGTTGGAGGTGCGCCGGCCCTAAGGGGAAGGAGGGATGAGGGGAAGAGAATAGAAGAGAGAGAGGGAGAGGATAGCTCTATATCAAGTCAATTGACAACTCAATTGATTGGAATTGAAGGCTAGCCTTTGGTTCCTTTATATAGCAACTTCTCCCTTGCCAAGTCTCTCTCTTAACGGAATTAACGGAATTAATTTTTATAAGAAATTTATCTTATAATCTTTCTTATGAATAATTCCGTTATGCCTAGTTTTATTATAACTAACTTTATAATAAAACAAATACTTCTCTCCTTTAATTATGGAATAAATTTTATAAGAAATTTATAAACTTTCTTATTATGAAAAAATCAATTCATAATTGATTTTATAAAATTAAAATAAATCATTCCATGGATCATTTTAATTTCCATAAAAAGAATAAATTTCTATAAATTTATTTATATAAATTTCTTTATACAAATTTATTTATCCATAATCTATAAATCAAATCGCGCTAGATTTATTTTATTAATTAAACCAAATAAATTGGTTTCTTCCCCTTGTTGTGGCCGGCCAAACCAAAGGGGGTTAACACCCTCTTTGGCCAGCCAAATCGAGCCGAACCGATTGCGAATTAAACTCATTTAATTCGCCCAATAAGCCTTCAAAAGACTTAGCTAATTTTAGCTTCCATTGCGCCTCTGATTAACTCAGATTCGACTTATTTCTCTTGATCGAAAAATCCAATTTTCAACTCGTTTTAAATCCCTCGGATTACTCGTAGTGCGTGTGACTAAATAGGCTTTCGATTTATGTTGGTTGTCTATAATCAACCAATTATAGAACGGTCATGAGTGGCACCTAGTAGTACATCATGACCCCCAATTAATCGAAAGATCAACGGTTTGACCTCAGAAGTAATTCTGAAACCCTTCAGCAGCTCTAATGAGTCGTGCCTCATTCCCTTCACCACCTTATACCCACTTGGTTCAGGACACGATCTATATGTGTCAGTCCCCACTAGGCTGACTACGTCACACCTAGCCCAAGTAGTGTCTTTCTCGTCCTTTGGATTTCTAATTACTCTCATGTATTTAAGAGACTCGCACTCTAAAAATGATATACTCTGGCCAGAGGTTTTGAGTAATAATCCGACGATAGGCCTGGGTATACATCTCCTCGCAAGGAGTGGTGAATCCTTTGTAGGCTGTTCAAACATCTTCGGGCACTTCGGCTTATACCCAATTATCCTGGGCCCACACCTCCTTGGAGATGCTTGCTTAAGATGTTAAAGTATAAGTCTCCATGACCAAGATTACTTGAACACCGCAAGTCAAAGGAACATCGCACTTAAGCTGCAGTAAGAACTTCATTGACATATCTACATGTAGATTCCCATATGAAGTCTTACAGCTAGTCACTCCAATGAACTAGTTCCCTTAACTAGCATCCATGTTTATCTCCGGACATCCCAATGTCACCAGCCAGTGAGAATCAGCTGATTAGAGAATAACCCATGCTAGTCTCAACAGAATTGATAGTGTCCGTATTTATCAATTCATCGACTAGGGATATTTTCAATACTTCACAATTGCACATTTAGAGATAGTCACTAGTTGTGATCCCATCACAAATTCTCTTATGCTGTGAATTATATTGCGGACATTCAGTAGATGAATTCAAGATCCTAATCAAATACACAAAACATGTATACTCAAATAGTGAATTATCATTTATTAATATAAATGTTTACATCATAAGGCGATTGCCTTAGGACACTTCTCTCATATCACTAACAGACATCACTGATGCTTCTTGCACCAAGATGTGCAGTTGTTCAATAATAACCCTTTAGTGGAGCGGGTTATTATTAACGGGGCAGGTTAAGGATCCATTAGGAGACCAAAACCAACTCCTCCTCATGGTCCCAATTGTAGCCTATAAATACCCTCAAAAGCCATCATGTGAACCTAACTTAAGCCTTGGTTTTGTTAGGATGTATACTAAAAGACTTGTCCTTTTATATAAACATCTACATTTTGAAAGAGAATCACGACAACACAGTTGCATGTTTACATTAGTGTATGCATAACAGTCTGGTACATTGCATTATAGATAACACGGTGTATGGTGACACACAGAAGATCATATTATCAGTCTCTTGCATAGTATAAGTAGAGGCTCACAACCGAGATGGAGTTGGACAAACCATCGGGATGGTTGTAGTGTAATTAGGTGTGGTTTATCTTGACCGTAAAATTATACTAGTGTGCTTTGTGTGCATTGAGCATGACTAAAATAGAGGTGATCTAATTTGTACTGACTTAATAATTGGATCGAACCTTGGTTTATTATGGAGTACAATCTCTAAATCCCAATATAATAATGGGCACGTGTTTTTAGTATTTTATTTCTTTGATTTAGCAATGTGCGAGATTTATTCTGCTAAATCGATAGGCCCGGTAAGTTGGGAAATAATAATAATTATATGGCGTGTCATTGATTATTGATGGAATCAGCGTTCTGGTGAGTCGAGATGATGATGCCCCCTTTATGAGCTCATAAGGTTCATCATGTTAAACCCTGCAGATGGATTTGATCCAACATGATGATAAGTATGAGTGGTACTAGTCAAGGAGTTAGAGGTTAATTAATTAAAATTATCAGTAATTTAAATTAATCGACGGACATTCGATATCATAAACATGGAAAGATGGATGTACTCATAATAGGTGAGCCCATATGAAAATATAGGGGTTGGTGAAGAAGTTTAATGAAGATCCTTTCGTGGAATGGATCTTCATTAATGGATCGGATTTGGATCCATTAGCGGGCCAAGACCCAACTCCTCCTCATGGTTCCTACCTTAGCCCTATATATACCCCCATGGAATCAAGAAACCAAGGCTAATCCAATTGATTACCACAACCTAGGCTTTTCTCTCCTTTCCCTCACCTTCTCTCTCCTATGACACCGGCTGCAAGGTGAAAGGGTTCTCCCTTTTCTTCCTTTCTCCTATCTTCTTCACCCTTGGTGCTCAGCGACCACAAGGACAAGGAGGAGCTTCATCCTCCTTTTGTGGCTCGGCAAGAAGAGGGAGAAAAGGGCTCGGATGGCGTTGGAGAAGAGGAGAACCTCTTGGTGGTCGGCGGCTCCACAAGCATGGGGAAGAGAGGGAGTTTAAGCTAGTTTTGGTTGTGAAGGAGGTCTATTCTCTCCTTCATCATCTTCTTCTTCCTCCTCCTTAGAGCTTCCTTGTGGCCGGTGGGCTTGGGAAAACTTTGGTGGCCGGCGGCGCATAGGTTGGAGGAGGAGGAGGCCGGCAGCAACCCTAATCCTAGGGATTTGATTGGAGCCAGAAGAAGCGATTAATTGTAGCCCCTTGGTGATTCCGATTCTTGGTAGCTCGTCGCCCACATGACGTCCAAGAGGGAAGGGACATAAGGTAGAAGACTACGAGGTAAAGAGAGGTATATTTCTCTCTTGGTTCCCTATTTGATCTTATCATTTTATGTGATGAAATAATTAGTTATCATGTTTAATTAATTCTTTAATTAATGTTTTATAATTAATTATTATTAGTTATCACGTATATTTCTCGTCGTCTTTTCCGCGGTCGATCTGTTAGACGAATTACAAGGCTCGATCTTTGAGATGGCTAAGTTGTAATTCGAATCGATCAATACGATGACGAGATGGTCGTTTGAGAGACGGGTCTCCATTCAGATTAAGTTTTAATCCGTAGATATGGAGAGATCTCTCAAGGACGATCAGGTATTCGCTTAGGCAACCCGCCAAGCCATACTCAATTCCTTCAGGTTTTTCTCCCTCACTCTCTCTCTCTCCCCTAGGGTTGGCGGGGCTGGCAAGAAGCAAGGAAAAGGGGGCGGCAAGGGTTTAAGGAAGTGGGAGAAGATCCTTTCTTCCTCTCTTCTTCTCTTCTCCTCTTGGCCTTTCTCTTCTCTACTCTTGGGCGTGCACAACCTTGAAGCAAGAAGGGGTCGGCGCACCTTCACCTTGGGGGCTAGACCCGGCGGTGCAAGGAAGGAGAAAGGAGGAAGAAGGAAAGGTGGTTTTGGTGGCATTGTTTCTTGGAAGATCGTCTCCCACACGACGTCCAAGAAGATGATAGGAATACAATAGAATATCAAGAGGTAGATCAATAGGTATAACTTTTGGTTTTTGCTATGCTTTAATTGTATTCATGTTTTCTCTTGAATCCCGAAACAAACACATGAACCGGCGATCCAATCTTCATCTTCTATTCCACTGCTATTCGATAAAGGAGATTTATTACTTGAACAACAAGTTTGTTCAAGCAATCTCTCAATCGAAAAGCATGAAGATGAAAAAGGTCATTCGGGAAGTTTTTCCCTATTTGGATTAGTTCTAATCAATAGAATTTTAATCCGGGGATATAGGGAGGAATCTCGACAACCAACAGGGATATGCGACTCACATTTATATGACCTAAGCAACAATGCCAGAGATATATTTGGTTCAAATCATTTGGTTTGAACCATTTGGCCGGTATTTATGTTATAGATTGGGCTCTCTAAGTCTAGAACATAGAGTTCATTCATAAGTGGTGCACTACAATAGAACATGTCATTTAACATTATAGAACAACATTTGTCCTTTATGAAAAATGAAAAGTCTTTCTTGTCCAAACAAGATACAAATTATGTACCTAGTTAGTGCAGGTACATAAAAGCACTCCTCTAGTTCTAAGATAAGCTCAGTGGGCAAAGACAAGGAATATGTTCCTACAGCTATAGTAGCAAGTCTTGCGCCATTGCCTACTCGTAGGTCTACTTCATCCTTTGTCAATGATCTAGCTCTTTGAAGGCCCTGCACATTAGTACAAATGTGAGATGCGCAATCGGTATCTAAACCCAAGAAGAAGAAATAGATAGATTGACTACTATAACAAAAATATCTGAGGTAGAAATCTCACTTCTTTTCTTCTTTACTTCCTCTAGATAGAGTTTGCAATTCCGCTTTCAATGTCGGGTCTCAACACAATGGAAGTAGGTCCCTTCCTTAGACACCCCGCCTTTGGCCTTCAGTGCAGTAGAGTTGGTCTTGCCTTTGGCTTCGGTCTTACCCTTGCCCTTAGGCTTCCATTTGTCTTTACCCTTCTGTACCATCAATACATTACTGGTCTTGATTTTCTTGAGATTGGGCTCGGCAGTTTTCAACATGCTGAGCATCTTAGGCAATGGCTTGTCAATTTTATTCATGTTATAGTTCATGACAAATTGATTGTACCCTTCCGGCAACGATTGCAGGATAAGGTCCGTGGTTAATTCTTGACCCAATTGAAATCCTAGTCTTTCAAGGTTCTCGGCATACCCAATCATCTTAAGTACGTGAGTTCCTATGAGAGTTTCTTCTTGCATTTTGAATGCAAATATGGCCTTAGACACCTCAAACTGCTCGTGCCTAGCTTGCCTTTGATATATTTATTTTAAGTGCTCAACCATATCATGTGCATCCATGTTCTCATGTTGCTTCTGAAGCATAGAGTTCATGGTGGCAAGCATGAGGCATGATACATCAAGTGCATCATCCTAATGCTTCTTGTAAGCATCTTTTTCGACGCGAGTGGCGGTAATGATGGGTGCTTTTGGAAGAGGTTGCTCTAGGATGTACAGTTTTCGTTCTTGCTTGAGGACGATCCTCAAGTTTCTGTACCAGTCTAGGAAATTAGCTCCGTTGAGCTTGTCCTTCTCATGGTCAGATCGTAGAGAGAGAGTATTTGACGTGGTAGATACTAATCTATAACAGTAAAATATGCAGAAATAAGTATCATATCTAAATCATTTAATTAGGCCTTTAAGTAAATGACACTCCCACTGAATCGTAGAGATTTGGTAGGGGCTAGTCATGGATGTGGGCAAACTTAATTTGCCCACACTACTAGCTCCAAACCAAATAGCGACTACATTCATATGGGACAAGATCTATATTATATCTCATCTTGAGTTAACTTTGGCTAATCGCCAAGACTTAGTATAATTAGGTAGGTAATATTTTACCAATTACATCTTATGCAACTCTTGGAAACAGAGGGTCAAGATTCATATTACACATAATCTTGAGTTAGCTTTGGCTAATCTCCCAAGACTTAGTATAATTGTTCTTTTATCCAATTTTCCCAACTTTTGGGATATACTTCTAAGTTTCTCAATCCAATTGAGGCGACTTAGTTAAGTCTCACCCAAAGTTCGATAGTGGGATATCACAATTGTCCTCTCGCACTCTACCAAAATAAAATGTGTTGCTTTACTTAGCAAACCCAACAACAAACGATCGAGGTAATTTATGAGTACCAAACTTTGGTAGGCATATCGAGTTGACTTAATTAAGATAAATGTTTATCTAATCATGCATCACATATAGATATTACATATATCAACATATAAGCACTAAAATGTGACATAGTTATGGCTCGTACACTACGATCTTCTCAAACTAATGAGAAAATCGATGGTTAACCTAGGGATAACATCTTCTCCAAGTGCATCCTTTGGTCATCATGTGTCATCGGCATCCTTCTTGTAATTTCATCCTTAAATGGACATTTCACTCCTCATTTACTACATTACAAATTAAGAAAACTCGAGTTACATTCAAGTCTAAATCTATTTTACAACTAGAAAAATAGAGATAAGGCACGACTAGCAGACCGTATTATGAATTACATTATAAAATGCACACACACATACATCCAATCACATTGGGTTTAAGGCCATAACCATGCATCGTGTCATCAATCACACACAATAGATTTAGGACGTCAATTTTTATTATGATTGTAAAAATACTCATGAGTCGAAACCATAGGTTATAAAATTTATTGAGTACAATCGAACTATAGCACAATTTCATATTTCATATGATTAAGCTATGGACTTTTAGTTTGATCAACACAAACTTTTGTATCTCAACAAATGCTCATACCTTATACAATCCATAACAAAATTATGTCCTACTTCTATATCACATATACGATCTTTCGCAAGTGGTTCTGAAACCACTGTAGGGATCTATAGGAAAAAAATTATTCAAAAATTATAGAAGAAATAATTGATCCCACAAGCGATCCATGAGAAAGAAAACTCATACAAAGTTAATTTACCAATTCTTATTATATAGGTATATATTTAGCGCATGCCCTTCGCTTATCCCGGTTGTCCGAGGTATACCGGATCTCTTGGACATTTAAGTGTCCGTGCCTCTATGTCTATCCACATGAACACGATATCTCAAGCTTCAGAAAAGAATCGCCTTTATGGTGCTAGCCACAAGAGGATATTCACAAAGCAAGAAGGAGAGGGAGAAGAGAGTTTTCTGCCAAGAGAAGGAGGGGAAAGAAAAATGACTAGTCCTCCATCCAAATGACAAGAAAAAACTCTTTTATACTCATCCCATGAATATGAAGAATTTTTGTCCCTTTAGCTTCCCTCCATTAATGCCAATAAAAACCCAATTGAAGCACATTTTCTCATGTGGCTCTTCAACTTCCTTACATCCAATGATGAAGAAATTTTCATCTTTCTCTCTTATTAATTTATTAAACATTTTAATGAATTAATATCTCATTCAAATGTGATTGAGTCTAATCTAAATGAGTCTAACTCAAATTAGATCTCAATCCTATAATCTAATTGGATTCACTTGAGTCTAACTCAATTAATCCAATTTGGATCAGATCTTAGTCAAACTAAGATCAATTAATCTCCGAAGCATTGTGTCCTTAGTGTGTGACACAATAGATTCTCGTAACGTTGGCAATGTGTCTAAACTGCTTTAGATACATAAGCAATGAGCGGCATCTTGCAATGCATCATTGGTACTCAAGTGATGAGAAAATTGAGATCCGACTTAACCTCCGTGACTATGACAATATATGACCTTGTCCTTCTTTGCTCAATATCTAGATTGACCAATGAGACATAGTCTTTGTCATCCTCGATCAATCTTTGTGTTTCTTGATCCCCGAGTAGACTGACTCAATCAAATGAGCTCAATATCTCATATTGACTCATTTGTGCATGGCATGCGTTTTAGTAGTTCAACTCGATCAAGGGGCCCACAGATATCACTCCCATAATATGGGAGGGATAGATCTCATCTATATCACTCACATCCCTCTGCATAATTCATTATATACCCAGTGATCGCCTTTATAGTCCACCCTATTACGGGTGATGTTTGACGATACCAAAGTACATAACTCCTTATGTAGGGAACCATAGTGACTTCAGGTCTAAGAACTATTCATACTAATAGTCACATGAGAAAGTTTATGACACTCATATGACAATCTATGAAACTTTCTCATGGCGGGTCAATTCAGTACACATTCTCTAATGCATACTTTTGTGTCAACTTGATATCATATATTCATGATTTGTGAGCTCAAGTCATCAATTGGCCTACATGCTAGTCTCCATGCATTAATATTGTCCTTGAATATTAATGCTTGACTAGGAATGGTTTAGTGTAGTGTTCTTTACATCATCACACTATCGATTCAACCAATCGATATGATATAGATAAGAACCTACTACCAAAGGACATTATTATATATAGTTATTTAGCAAAAATATAAAGTATAAAAACCAAATATGTCTTTATTAATGATAGAATATGATACAAAAAGTCTCTAGTCAATTATCACATAATTGACTCTTTAGCTCCTACTAACATAAACGAATCAGGAAACTTGCCTTTTTTTAAAAAGGGGAATTAGCAAGTTCTTTTCCCCACCTTGAGAGATATTTATTCATTACTTTAGTTTGAGATCATTTTAAAGTACTTCCATTGGTATGCACAAAAAATAGGCTAATTTAGCAGTTTTTTGTTCAATTTCTTGTGGAGTCAAATTCTCATCAGTAGAGTCAAGGGAATGGCTCCTTGGCCCCTGATTTCCATATAAAGGGCACGATGAGTATAAAGACCCTCTTTAACCTCTATTTTGATTGATTGGATATCTCTCATAAGGATCTGAAGGAAGATGCGACGATTTATTCCAGGAAATCCCTAACAGAAAATACACACTCTTCCCTCTTTTCTATCAAATCGGTCATAACCGCTACCTTCATTCTGCGAAATAGTGCACTACAAATAGGAGCTAATGAATAGACTTGCGATCCCATAGAAAGACATCACAACCCCTAAATGAGAAAAATGATTTGCTGAGATGGAAATACATAGATCAAATTCCAACCAAGATAACTAGAAGTTTCAACCACTAAGAATCCTAGTGAACCTAAAAAAAGATACAGACCCAGCAAAATTACTCATTTTTTGAGATTTCGTTATAAGTTCTATGCATATATGTTCTGATCGCCAATTCATACTATACTACATTCAGTTGCATTCGATTGGAATTGAGCGAATAACCCAAATAAATTTGACTTTACCTTTCTTGACCCCGAAGTAACTTTCACCAACTAGCACTATTGTTATGTGAAACATCGGGAGTAATTAGATAGATATATTAACTTTCCATTTTTTATATTCGCTAATTCATTTTAAACCAGCTATATCCACATATACATTCATTTATACAAATATTATATATCTAGATAAAAGTTCTTTCACTTGTGTGTTTGGCAAAAGCCATATATCATACCATATTACACAAAATAAATTTCCGTATTATCATATACTGTTGAAATCACTTGATAAGATTTATTACTATTGGGTCCTAACAATCTTATTTTTTTTGGACACGAAGAAATAATGAAACCATTGCAATTGCCAGAAATACTACCCCAGTAAAGGTACAAAAATGGAGGGTAAGTTGAAATCTATCATAGAATAGATGCCTCGATTTACTATTTCTATCTATTAAAAAGATATCCTCTTATGCTTATTTAGGATATATCTATCATAAGTAATATCAAGTTATTATTATATTGTAAATAATATTATTTGTAAGTGATAAAGAATATCAACAATAATTCTATTAGCTATATGATTAGATAGAAACGATAATATTTAGAATATATATATATATATATATATATATTTAAATAATAAGTAATATAATAATGAATATTATAATATAAGTTAAAATAGTAATTTTAAATAAAAAACAAAAGAAAAAAAAATATAATTATATGAAACCTCTGTCTATCTACAAGGAGAACTTATGTCAACAAAAAAACAATATATATATTGTTTCTTTTAATTACGATTATGATTAATTAAATATTTATTTTTGTTCTCTACAAATACAATAAGTGAATCTAGTACTATACTTTAATTTCTGGAACTATGATTCAAAGGAAAGAAACCGTGGAGTTGAAATAACTCACTCAGAACACCTTTTAAAAGATTACGTGGTTCTATTGGGTCGAATAAATCTTTTTTGAATAAATACTCAGATGTTTGTGAATCCTCGGGTATTTTCGTACTCAATGTTTGTTCAATTACTCTTTTACCTGCAAATGCAATGGTTGCATTAGGTTCAGCAATAATGATATCTCCTAACATAGCAAAACTGTCTATTACTCCACCAGTTGTAGGATCTGTAAGAATTGCTACATAGAATAATTTTTTATCTAATTGATAATTATATAATGCAGAAGAAAGTTTATCCATTTGCATCAAGCTCAAACATCCTTCTTACATGCGTGCTCCTCCAGAAGCACACACAATAATGACAGGTAGTGATCGATTAGTATTATATTCGATCAAACGAGTCATTTTCTCGCCTACTATGGATCCTATACTCCCCCCCCCCCCCCCCCCCCCCCCATAAACTGAAAATCCAGAACGCCAATAGCTACAGGAATACCATTTAGTTGACCAATGCATGTTTGAACAGCTTTAGTTAAACCTATCTTTCTTTGATAAGAATTGATACGATGAATATAAGAATCAGAATCCAATTCTTCTTCTGAAAAATTGATATGATCTCTATCAGAATCTAATTCTTCATCAAATCCAATGGGTGAATCAAATTCAATGGGGTCTACATATACCATATCTTCATCCATGGGATCCCAAGTTCCAAGATTAATCGAAAGTTCAATTCTATCTAAACTACTCATTTTTAAATGATATCCACAAAATTCACAAACATACATTTTTTCACCAAAAAATTGTGTATAATGTGGTTCATAATAATTTTCACATTGAACCCATCAATGTCTGAATTTATGGAAAGGATTATCATTATGATTGGATTCTACTCTAATATCCAAATCATCGATATTTTGACTAGTTATTATACTAGAACGATCACTCTCACTACTATTTTTATTTTCTGTACAAATGAAATTATAAATGTAACTTTCACTGTAATTGTTGATACTACTCGAAATATAACTATTAATACTGACTTCAAAACGAAGATAACTATCAATGCTTCTAATTTATTTTGGCTCTGATACCAAATTAAATTGTCATACCCCGAGATCAATGGAGTCACTGATCCAATATAAAATCGAGCAGCATTTTCCCTGTCTGGCGAACAATTTAGACACACATACAACACACGTAGTATAATAGTTGGCCTCAAGACTCAAAACAGGAGATATAATAAGCAGTAATAAGTGCATCTCTGCAAATAAACTGTAAAACTCACATGAGCTGCCCTTGGGGTAGGCGCGTAGCAAAACAACAACCACAAGTCCAACAGAGGACTCAAAAATATAATACCATAACAAATGAATCACGATAGAAGTCCACGACATAAAAATAAATACAAACCAAAATGTATGCATAAAAGAAACAAAAATATACGCGGGAGCACCAATCACTAGAGTCGTAGGGACCTGGGACTGGCAACTGGGCTTCCCTTGGTGACCTATCAACCTAAAAATAAAAATATTGTGATGGGTGGTAAGTCCAAGTGGACTCTGCAGGTATAGAGAAAGATTTACATGGCAGAATAAATAGCTAAATAAGTTATACAGAAACAACAGGATATATTCTCAACAGAAATAACAGAATATGCATAACTACAAGTACCAAATGAATGTACATACTAGAAATCAGCCTATCCTGGTCATAAAAGGGCCCATATCATACAAACAAGTGCAAGGTCATCAAACCATATCAAATATATGCAACAAATAGATGTAGCAATCACAATAAAATATATAATGCAACATATGCACATGATGTAATGACATGGTCACTCATGATGTCTGGTCCAACCACTGAGTCATGTTATATGTGTTGGCCGAGTGGGTAGGGGTTGTGACACCGTCCGCACTCTGCCATCACTGCTCCTAAGTGACCGAGTGGATAGGATGCTGGTAGAGCTCTCGCTCCACCCCATGTACATATGGGGGAGATATCCTCTCATCTCCTCTGGTCTATGGGAAGAGGAGGGATCTCTGCTTGCTACCACGCTCCAAAACCACTACTCATGAGCAGTCGAGCAGAGCAATACAGACCAAATGCACACACCCAACGGTATCCACTAACCCATGAGCGGGCGTGTGTGCATGTCATATACCGGGTGACGGGCTCAGACCACATGGGAGTCGATGGTCGCCGGCATGCAACGATGTATCAATGGTGCATGACTCTAACTCATGCAACCCCTACCATGCACAGGTCGAACACATGTATCATAACCTAATCATCATACATATAGGTACACATGCAGGTATAACTAGAATCAATCAAATGCAGACACACAGTGGCATGTTTTATATCTATGTACACTTGCTCGCACAAATGCTATAAAGAATTAGATAACAATAAAACAAGACTATATAGAAGGAAATCAGATTATATCCAAGATTAAGCAACAAGTATCAAGCAAGATAACAATAGTAGTAGATTTAAGGTAAATAAAATAAACCGCACATAAATAAATAGTCATGTATAAAGATAAGTGGATCTAAAGAAACAAGCAAGAAGTACCCTCCTCCATATGAAAGAATCCTTATGCAAAGAGAATCACCCGCCTCCAAATGGAATAATCCTTAACAAATAATCCAAATTAAGGTCTTGTATCAAATGATACATTTAAATAGCTATCACACAAAAATGGTATGTAGCTAATAAATCCCTAATCCCATATTGGGGTTATCCTAATCATTCCCTATTCCATTTAATTACCTCTACTTAAATGAATGATTCCCAATTACCCCACGTGATATGGTTTAGATTAAAACATAGGTTTCGATCCAAAGGTATCCCAAAAGATCACCCTTAGCAAAAACCTAAGCTATGATCCAATTCTATCATAGTTCCTGTTAGGATATATACTAAATGTCTTGCCTTTTCTGTATGAACATCTACATTTTGAAATAGAATCATAACATCACTGTTTGCATGTTTATATTAGTATATGCATTTCTGTCTCATACCTTACATTATAGCTAACATGGTGTGTGGTGTCACACAGAAGATCATGTTATCAGTTCCTTGCATAGTATACGTAGATGCTCATAACCGAGATGGATTTGGACAAACCATCGGAATGGTTGTAGTGTAATTTGGTATTGATTTGTCCTGACCAATCAATTACACTAGTGCACTTTGTGTGCATTGAGTAGGACCGACATAGAGGTGTGTTGGGTTCTCCCGACACCAAAACACAAAATGCAGCGTACAACAAGAACCCTCGAGCGATCTATGCGAAAGAAAACTCATACAATGTTCATCTATCTAATAGATCTATCTAATGTGTATACCTTTGGAGCATGCCCTTTGCTTATCTCGCTCGTCCAAGATGCGCCGGATCTCTTGCACGTTCAAGTGTCCGTGCCTCTATTCGTATCCACACGGACACGATCTCTCAACTTTGGGAAGAACTACCTTAGTTGTGCTAGCAACTTGAGCTAGCTCACAAGACCACCAAGAACCCCAAAGGGGTTTCGACCAAGAGGGAGAAAGGGAAGAAGAGAGGAAGCGAAGAAGGAAAAGCACACTTACTTCATTCAAAATGACTAGACCCTCTTCATATTCATCCCATGAATATGAAGAGTCTTTTGTCTCTTTGACTTCCCTTCATTAACGCCAATAAAGAGCACATCATTTCATGTGACTCTTCATCTTCTCTTCATCCAATGAAGAGAGACTTTTCTCTTTTCTTCATTAAACACTTTAATGAATTTCCCATGCAATTCTGACCGGGCCTCTTGGGATTCTGACTAGGTCTCCCGAGTAAGTCTCTCGAGCTCCTGACCAAGTCTCCGAGTGGCGAGCTCCCGACCCAGTCTAGCGAGCTGCCAGCCCAGTCTGCCGAGTGTCGAGCTCCTGACCCAGTCTGCCGAGCTCCCAGCTCAGTCTGCCGAGTGTCGAGCTCCTGACTCAATCTGTCGAGCTCTCAGCTCAGTCTGTCGAGTGTCGAGCTCCTGACTCAGTCTGCCGAGCTCTCAGCTCAGTCTACCGAGTGCCGAGCTCCCGACCCGAGCTCCCGAGTTCCCAACTCGAGCTCCCAATCAGATCTCCCGAGTTCCCAACTCGGGCTCCTGATCATATCTCCCGATCAGATCTCCCGAGTTTCCAACTCGGGCTCAGATCTCCCGAGTTCCCAACTCGAGCCCCCGAAGCATCATTTCCTTAGTGTGTGACCCAATAGGTTCTCGTGACATTGGCAATGCGCCTAAACGCTTTAGACACATAAGCAATGAGCGGCATCTAGCAATGCATCATTGCTACCCAAGTAACAAGAAAGGTCGAGATCCGACTAAACCTCCGTGACTATAATAATGTATGACCTTGTCATTCTATCCTTGATATTTAGATTGACCAATGAGGCATAGACCGTATCATCCTCAATTAATCTTGTGTTTCTTGATCCCTGAGCAGACTCACTCAAACAAATGAGCTCAATATCTCATATTGACTCATTTGAGCATGGCCATGCATTTCAATAGTCATACTCGATCAAGGGGCCCACAGATATCACTCCCGTCATATGGGAGGGATAGATCCCATCTACATCAATTACATCCCTCAGCATAATTCATTACGTACCCAGTGATCGCCTTTATAGTCCACCCTGTTACGGGTGACGTTTGACGATACCAAAGTACATAACTCCTTATATAGGGAACCGTAGTGACTTCAGGTCTAAGGACTATTTATACCAATAGTCACATGAGAAAGTTTATTACACTCATATGACAATCTATGAAACTTTCTCATGGCGGGTCAATTCAGTACTCATTCTCCAATGTATACCCATGTGTCAACTTGATATCACATCTCCATGACTTATGAGCTCAAGTCATCAATTGACCTATATGCTAGTCTCCATGCATTAATATTGTCCTTGAATATTAATGCTTGACTAGGAATAGTTTAGTGTAGTGTTCTCTACATCATCTCACTATCGATTTAACCAATCGATATGATGTAGATAAGAACCTTCTACACAAGGACATTATTATACTTAGTTATTTGGCACAAATACAAAGTAAGTATAATAACCAAACATGCCTTTATTAATGATAGAATATGATACAAAAAGTCCCTAGTCAATCATCACATAATTGGCTCTAGGGCTCCTACTAACAATCTCCCACTAGCACTAGTGTCAATCACTGTAATATCTAATACTGTGTGACCATCATACTTCTTTTGTGCCATATCCTTGGTCACAGGATCTATGATGTTAGAATCAGTGTGTACTCTGCATATCCTCACATCTCCTCTATCGATGATCTCTCGAATGAGATGGAAGCGCCGTAGTAAGTGTTTGGTCACTAATGAGAGCGAGGTTCCTTAGCTAGCGCAATAGCCCCATTGTTGTCATAATAGAGGTCTATTGGGTCTACTATGCTAGTAACCACATCAAGCTCTGTAATGAACTTTCCGATCCAAACAGCCACTTTTGCCGCCTCAGACGCGGCAATATACTCGACCTCTATTGTAGAATCTGTGACTGTGTCCTGCTTCGAACTCTTCCAGCTCACATCGCCACCATTTAAGCAAAATACATACCCTGACTGTGATCTGAAATCATACCTGTCAGTTTGGAAGCTTGCGTCACTGTAACCCTATACAACTAGCTCCTCATTGCCTCCAAATATCAAGAAATATTCTTTAGTCCTTCGTAGTACTTAAGAATATTCTTGACAGCTGTCCAGTGACTTTTACCTGGATCTGACTAGTACCTGCTCGACACACTCAAAGCATACGAGACATCTAGACGAGTACAAAGCATGGTGTACATGATAGACCCTATAACGGATGCATAAGAGATCTTATCCATACGGTCTCTCTCCTCCTTAGAAGAGGGGCATTGAGTCTTCGAAAGACTCACACCATGTGACATTGGTAGAAATCCCTTCTTCGAATTCTGCATGGCAAAACGATTAAGCACCTTGTCAATATATGTACTCTGACTTAAGCCAAGCAATCTCTTAGATCTATCTCTATAGATCTTGATGCCTAGGATATAGGCTGTTTCACCTAAGTCTTTCATTGAGAAACAATTTCCTAGCCACGTCTTCATAGACTGTAGTGAAGGGATATCATTCCCAATGAGGAGTATGTCATCTACATACAAGATTAGGAAGATAACTGTGCTCCCACTAACCCTCTTTAAGGCACAGGGTTCATCTTCATTCTTGATGAAACCAAACGCTTTGATTGCATCATTAAATCGAAGATTCCAGCTTCGAGAAGCTTGCTTTAGCCCATAAATGGACCTTTGCAACTTACATACCTTTCCAGCATGCTCTAGATCTACAAAACCCTCAGGTTGTGTCATGTACACATCCTCGAGTAGATTCCCATTTAGGAATGTGGTTTTGACATCCATCTGCCAGATTTCGTAATCATGGTATGCTGCAATAGCAAGCATGATCCGAATAGACTTAAGCATCACAGCTGGTGAAAAGGTTTCAGCATAGTCAATACCATGAATTTGCTTGAAACCTTTTGCTACCAATCGCCCTTTATAGGTAGGCATGAGTCCATCCATGTCAGTCTTTCTTCTAAAGACCCACTTACACCCTATGGGTTTAATTCCCTCAGGTTGATCAACCAAAGTCCATACTTGGTTAGTGTACATGGATTCCATTTCGGATCTCATGGCTTCTAGCCATTTCTCAGAATCTGGGCTTATCACAGCTTCTTGATAGGATGTAGGCTCATTCAACTCAATAAGCGTAACGTTATCATGGTCAGACAAGAGAAAAGAGTATTAGGTTAACGACGTATCCTATCAGATCTGCGAGGAGGTTGGTCTACTTGAACAGCTTGTTGTTCCACAACTTCTTGTGCAACAACCTCATGATCCACAACATCTTGTGGTGCCTGTTCAATGTCCATTAAGGCCCCAGTGCTATCTGTATCTTGAACTTCTTCAAGATGGATTTTACTCCCACTAATTCTTCTAGAAATAAACTCTTTTTCTAAAAAAACGTCATTTCTAACGACAAAAACTTTGCCTAGTATGGGATTGTAAAAGTAATATCCCTTTGTTTCCTTGGGATATCCTACAAAATATCACTTATCATATTTGGGCCCTAGTTTATCTGAGACTTAACGTCGAACGTAAGCCTCACAACCCCAAATTTTCATAAAAGACATTGTGGGACTCTTCCCAGTCCATATCATATATGGTGTCTTTATGATGACCTTTGATGGAACTCGGTTAAGTGTGAAAAGAGCTGTCTCTAGAGCAAACCCCGAGAAGAAAGTAGGAAGATCTGTCTGACTCATCATCGATCGTACCATATCTAATAGAATACGATTTCTCTGCTCAGACACACCATGTTGGATCGAGAGAAACGATAGAGGGGGGGTGAATATCGTAAAATGTTCGGATTAAGGTTAGAGCAATTACGCAGCAGAAATTTAAATCAAACACACGCAAACAGTAAGTTTTTTACTTGGTTCGGAGTCGCGGTCGGCTCCTACTCCAAGGCCCACGGTCGTTGACCGTTTACTATCGGAAATTCTATATTTGTGCAAAATCGTTTATAGAGAGATATTACAAAAGCAGTATAGTAAACTTAAAAACAGCTCTTCGTTACCGACATCCGGTGTAGATGGAATTTTCAGAGCGGAGGGACATCGTCGACGCTTGTATCTCGAGTTGGGAGGTTTCCGGAGCAGAGCGCAGGAGCAGAAGAGCGTAGGAGCGTTGGAAGAATTGTTGTTCGAAGCCTTGGGGTCGAGGGCCTATTTATAGCCCCTGGGGGCGCCCGGAATGTCGGGGGCGCCCCCCCACGTGTCGGTCGATCCGAGTTCCACTCGGTCAGCTCTGATCCCTTTAGTCTCGGGATCAGATCTTGACGGGGGCGCCCAGGTTGACCGGGTCAACTCTTATCCCTTGGCTTCGCTGGCTTCTGCTTCGTTGGCTTGCACTGGGGGCGCCATGGACGCTGGGGGCGCCCGGGAGCACGGGGGCTCCCGGCCCATGAGCTGTCGAAGCCTGCCTTTGCTTTATGTGTTTTGTGTTCACCTTGGGGGCGCCCGGGACACTCCGGGCGCCCTGGTCAGTTGCTGCCTCACTCCTTTGAGGCTCTCTGAGCTGCAGACACTCGTTCCTTCGGTCCTGCATCTAGGGTTAGTCCAAAACAACATAAAGCAGTAAGATGTTAGTTTATACAGCCTTAGCTGTCTTGGTTCTGACTTTGGGCCTCCAAAATGGAGCCCTAGGTCGAACCGACACCTACTGTTCCCTCGACGGGGAACGCGTCCTCACCTACTCCTCTCGGGAGAATGTACCTGATGCCAACCGGCTCCTTCGGTTGGACTTTTGCCCAGCGGCCCTTTGCCAGGTCTTGGATACCAAGCTATCCTTCGCCCGGTGCCTAGCAGTCCTTCGCCAGGTCTTCTGATCCTGACAATCCTTCGCCAGGTGCCTAGCAGTCCTTCGCTAGGTCTTGGTTCCTAGGCTGTCCTTTGCCTGGTGCCTAGCAGTCCTTCGCTAGGTCTTCGCTAGGGCTTTGTATCCTGGCAGTCCTTCGCCAGGTGCCTAGCAGCCCTTTGCTAGGACTTTATTTCCTGGCAGTCCTTCGCCAGGTGCCTAGCAGCCCTTCGCTAGGACTTTTTATCCTGGCAATCCTTCGCCAGGTGCCTAGCAGTCTTTCGCTAGGACTTTGTTTCCTGCACACTTAGTAACATCGTTAGATCACAAATAACACTTAACTTTGAATCCTTTGCCAATATCAAAACAAGGTTTGATATGGTGCTTCCTGCACCAACAATCTCCCCCTTTTTGATTTATGGCAACACAATTCAATGTTAAGTAAAAACTTATAACAGTTAAGAAAGAAGGTTAAGACCTAATGAAATATAGCAATTCTGAACAGTCTAAAACCAATGTAATTTGAATAGAAAAGAAATTTTCTGAACTAAAATTTTTTTTTTCTCATATTCCCCTTGAATAATTATGTTATAAAACACTTAACTTTGACCTTTCCTCCCCCTTTAACATATATCAAAAACAAACATGGGTGAACAAGATTTCTAATAGAGAGTTTTTGAGTTTGTGTAAAACTTCTAAGTTTTTAGACAAAGTGTTTTTAAAAAGCATTTGCATAAAAAACTTTTTTCATTTAGACAATTTTGAAAAGTTATGTAAACCTAAATTTTGTTTAAAAACAGCTTTTACTTACAAGGCTTTGGAAAAAGGAATTTTACTTAGGCAAAATTTTGAAGCCAAATTTCCCCCAAAAAAGTTCAACTTTGGGAAAAATTTTGTTTTAAAATAATTTGCACATTTAGACGAATTTGCTTGGAAATACTTTGTGTATTTTGAAAAACAAAATTTGTAAAACTTCTAGACAAGTTTTTCACCAAAAAGAAACTCTACTTAGAAACATTTGCCAAAATTTTCAAAGTTTTGCTCAGACAAATTCTATTTACTAAGAAGAATTTTACTTAAGAAAAAAACATGCACTAACAATATTTTGAAACACTTAGAAATGCTTAGAAATTTTTGAAGCACTTTAAAAAAAATTAAACAAAATTTCCTTTCTCTCCCCCTTAATGTGAAATTCTTCTCCTTATGTTTTAGACCATTTCTAAGTTCATTTTTGAAAAAGGTATTTTGAAAAACTTCTGAGTATCACAAAGGAAATTCTTAATTAAGAGCAACTGGAAGTTTTCAATAAAGTTTCTTTAAAAAGGGAAAAAGTTTAAGGAAGAACTTTTTCTACTCTCCCCCTTGGCCTCAATAAAGAACACTTGAAAAATATATTTTGAAAAATATTTAAAATTTATGTATCAGAGCTCATGGGTTTTGAAAACATAAATATTTGAGTGAGAGAATAATGTTAAAAATGACAATTTTTAATTAACAACATTTTGAAAGAACGAAGAATTATGCTCAAAAAATTAGAATTGGAGTCAAGTGTATATTTTCATTGAGTCCATGCATGACAAAAATATTTAATCAATAAGCTTACTTGTTTTGAATATTTTAAAAACTACAACTTTAAAAGATATTAAACTTTTTGAGAGATGCAAGTACTCTGTATCTTAAAAAAATATAAGTCACATTGAAAGATATTGTGCAATTTTTTTTTTGAAAATATAAGTAATTTTTTTTAAAAAAAACACATTGAGCCTTTTTGGAAAGTCTAAGTGAAGTTTTTGAAAACTATTAAACTTTGAAAAATATGAGTAATTTTTGAAAAGTATTATGCATTTTGAAAACATAATATTTTACTTGACTAGGTTTCTTTTCCAGTCTGGCACAATCCTAGGAAACCTTGTTAACTACAAGGACATATCCTAAGTGTCCTGGAAATTTCTCCAACCCAAGTAAATATTATTTCAAAAATAATTTCATAAGCCACAAGAATTTTGAAAAAATAAAATAATAGTTTTTGAAAGAAAAAATTATTTAAGTTTTCAAAAGGATTTTAAACGTGTAGTGTATGAAAACATATAATTTTGAAAATATTCAATAATTCATTTAATTTAATCTCCCCCTAAACATGACCCAGTCCTAGGAAGCTTGTTGACTACAAGCGATCTTCCTCTGAGTTTTATGGTTTGATTTAAATTATAAGAATTATCAAAATTAATAATTACCAAAAAAAAGTTTCAGAAATTCTTCTTTTGACTCAAACTGCCCCTAAATTTTACACATCCTAGGAGTCCTTGTAGATCATGAAGTGGACCTTCCTCTGTGTCTTTAGGGTTTATTAAAATCAAAAGAATAATTTTGAATAACCTTCTAGATATGATAACTTTTAAGGAGATAAATTTTTTTAAAACCACAACATGAAATGAAGATAATTTTTAAAGCATAAGCTCAAATAAATTTGAAATGATAATGGTTTTTCAAAGTAATATACCAAGGTTTTTGAGCCAATTTTTGAAAACCTTATTTTGAGATAATAATAAGTTTTAGAGCATAGGTTTTTGAAAAATCTAAATTTTTCGAAAAAGATTAAGAAGGCCCTGTATCCGACACAGACTGACTTTTATCTGAGTTCCTTAAGGGATATCAGTGTTGACCAGGTTTGACTATGTGGACTAGGGTTGACTATTTTGACCAAGTTAATGACTAAATTAGAACAAGCCCTAGACTCTATTTATTGTGATATTTGACATTAAAAAAATGTTAGGAATGAAAAAGTAGGGTACAGTACAATAAATTAAAAATTAGAGGTAAGTTTGAATAACTTTTGCAAACTTTTTTATTTAAAAGGATAGTGAATCATGCTTTTAGGTCCTAGATGTCTCACCCAGTTCTACGTGGTCAAACATGTTAACCTTATAGGTTGTGTGAGACAAATATTTAATTTTAACAAAAAATGGTTAATTTTGAAACATTAAACCTTAGTTTAAAAGTTAAAATGATTTTTGAGGATTTTGAAATTAATTAGAATTTTAACTTTGAATTTTAAAAATTGTTAAGTTGAATTTTGAAAATAATTGATTGAAAATAATTAAGTTGAATTTGAGAATAATTAATTGAAAATAATTAAGTTGAATTTGATTTGTACGGTTGATTGGGTTGGACTAAACTTTTAGGTCCTGAGCATCTCACCCATTTCTAAGTGACAAAACTGGATATCCTTAATTGTTTTGTGAGATGCATATTTTAATAGAAAGATTTATTTTGAAAAAGGCCATGATTAATTTTGAAAAGATAAATTAATTTTTAAACCCAATTTAAATTTATTTTGAAAAGAGATATTTGAATCTAAAATTAACTGAAAATTTATTTTAGATTCGAATTTAACAAAAAGTAAATTGAATTTGAATTTCAAAAATTGGTTTCCAGGTCTTAGCGAGGCACAAGGTCTTCTTTGGCCGTAGCCTTATTGGATCATCAACCCTTTCCTAGACAAAGCCTTTTAGTGAAATTTTATCTTCAAAATTACTTTTTGGTAAATTCTAATCTAACTAGTTTGGTTCTTGGATCGGTAGCTTCGGTTAGTTTCACCAGTCTAAAGAGATCAAGTAGTGTATACTTAACCTTATTAGAAAAGGCTTCCCTAACATACTATCATCTCACCTCCACCCAATACTATGTTGTTCAAATTTCAGTTAAGTTGGTTCAGTCCTTATACTAGCCAATCCTATTTCTAAGCAACAAAAAATAATAAAATAAAAAGCAACACACAATTAAAGCAAACAAGACAAAAATGATCTAAGTTACATCATAATCGAAATAAAACTCTGGGTTTTTAAAATTAGCATGGTTGTGAATTAAGTTTTCTAACGTATTGACCTTAACTAATTTATACGAGTTAATCATGTTATTCAAGGTAAATATTGAATTTTTAAATACTGTAAATTTACCTTTTGATTCCCGGTTGGGAATCTCCCCCTTGATTCTAGTCATTTCTCTTTTGCTTGATTGTTTCTTCGGCATTTTGTAGTGGTCGCGAGCCAACCAGACCAGTTTCCAAGGATCCCTTCCTTCGCCGTCAGATTCTGAGTATGAGTCGGACTCAGGTACTGGTTGAGGTCTCTTTTGCATTTCTCTTGGAGTTTTCCCTGCAATGAAAATTATACCTTCCTCGACCATTATAGTATCAGTCTGATTATTTAATTGTAATTCAAAAGAAGATTCGAAATTGGTTACCATTTTTGTCTCAGTCAATTCGTCTTCTGACTGTGCCTTGAATTCGCAGTCAGGTATGGATTCTTTCTCATCTTCTGATCCGGAGTCAAAGTTCTCAATGCTGGAGCTCTCTTTGTGTAGATTGATTAGTTTATCCCAAATTTCTCTGGCACATCTGAATGGACCTACTAGTTCGAGTTGCTCCTTGGTTAGGCCACATTGTAGGATTGCAGTTGCCCTTGCATCGGTCTCGATTTGATTGAGGGTGTGTTCATCTAGTTTATCCCACTCGATTGATGACGCATCTTCTACGGGAAAAGAGAATCCCGTTTGGATGATCCGCCATAAGTCCTTGTGGGCCTTCAGAAGGGACTCCATTTGACATCTCCAAAACTTGAAGTTCTCGCCGGAGAATAGTGGTGGACGGACACTGTTCCACTCATGGTTGGCCATTTAGTTTAATCCTTGCACACAAAAGAAATAACAGAAATGTGGCGCCACCAGTGAACCAGACTGCTGCGCCTGTGGCGCCTACGGTTACACATACTCTTCCGCCGAGCTCGACCCCTGTGGCATGACAGGAGGCTTATTTGATCCAGGGTCTCTCCACGCAGGTTGCAGAAGAGCTTTCGACGCAGGTTGCAGGCGGCTGCTTGCTTCTCTCCACACAGGTTGCAGAAGAGCTTTCGACGCAGGTTGCAGGCGGCTTCTTGCTGCTCTCCACGCTGCTCTCCACGCGGGCGGCTGCTTGCTGCTCTCCACGCAGGTTGGAGAAGAGCTTTCGACGGTGCGAAGAGGGACAGAGGGAAGAAGCGGGTTTAAGATGACGTGGATATGCCACGAGGGCAGTCCGTACGAGTCCGGAAACAATGGTCCGTAATTTAACAAATATATATATATATATATATATATATATATATATATATATATTGTTGAATCCGACACTTTTATCTCGCTCTGGAAAATTCTTCGGGAAAATTTCTAGAGTTTCGAGGACTAAATTGATATAAAAACTAAACCTTAAGGACTAGAATGCAAATTTCCCAAATTTAGGGACTAAAATGTACTACAACGAATAGTTACAAGGGCTATATCGGATATAACATTAAGCCCTAGGGGTGTTCTTGCGATTAGGCTGAAAATGGCTGGACCAAAGTGCAAAAAGACCCACATAAAAAGGCCGGCTAGGGCTCGGTTCCGCCGCAACCTCTTCTTCTCCTCTCCCGATCGAGAGCCGACGCCTTTTTCCTTCCACCGCCCTCCCTCGTTGCGTGCCCTAGTCGCAGCAACCACCGTCGCCGGCGACTACTCTTCATTGCCTCTACTCCGATTGGGTTTCTACGGAGTGTCTACCGGCGCCGAGGAGCCCTAGCTCGCAGCGGAAGTAGCCGTTTCATTCTCCTCCTCTCCTCGCGTGTTCTAGCGGAGTCGATCCCTGCGTTCAAGCTGGGATTCGAGGTTGGGCAGGTTAGGATTTTCCTCAGTGGCTGGAAATCTGTTTCTCTGATAAGAACTCCACCGAGGCACCAAATTGAGGTAAGAAATGGGTTGATCGTGTAGCTCAGGGTCTTGCCTCTCTTTGATTGATAAATTAGTTTTGTCTGTTGGATTCGGAGTTTGAATGGAAGTTTGGGTTTGGATTGTGTAGCAGATCTCGGCAGTGCTTTCCCTGCGTGGAGCTGTGGAGGTTACCGAGGATAATAGGTCCACCGGAACTCACTTGGTGGAAGAACTCCAATTGAGACTGATCCTTACTGGGACTGATCACAGGGGGTCATCATCGTCAAGTAAGGATTTAGTTTCAAAATTTATGATACCATACGGGTGGATAAATTTTTGATTGTGGTGTGTTCTTCTGTCGTGAAGCAGCTAGTGAGTGGTTAGAGTTTGTTTCCTTAGATTTATATTTTGTTCAATAGGGATTGCTGGTTTAATCTAAGTGTTTAGATTAGTAGATTGCTAGGTCTCTATTCTTGTCAGCTTCTGATAGCTTAGTCTCCGGATTGGTGGTAGCAATCCTCTATGCAGCTCAGATTTGATTGAAGCTTAATTGTTGAGTTTTGGAATGGTAGGTTCAAAATCGTGAGGAAGCTGGAATTGGATTGGAGTGGAAGACGGTGAGTACTCCACTGCCTGTGCTTTGCCAAGTTGCCATGACCTCCATAAGGTTGGTTCAGTGAATTTGAAACATAAGGTTGAATTGGAAGTGAACCATATTTCACAATTTATCTTGTAATTATCCCTAGGCGGTAGTAACTCAAGCCTTAGCTATGGGAGATGAGTATTCGGGAGATATCACTGGGTTTAATTTGAGATTAAACCTATTAATCGGAACGGATCGGATTCCAAAACCTAATTGGAATCTAATATGAATATTTGGGATAATGAAGGCTTAACCATTTTATTATGATTAATTAAATGGAAATGGACGGATTAAGTTAACCCCAAAATGGATTAGGAATTAATTAGCTAGTTATTATCCTTGTAATAGCTAATTAAATGCATCCTTGATACAGGAGCTTGATCGGATTTATTGCTACCTATTTTGACGGGTGGTTCTGTCTCGATCGATACGGACTTCACTCTTGGAGGCGGGTACCCTTTGACTTATCTATCTTGATATTGTCATTTTGTTATGCATAGAATGTTATAGATAGCAGTAAGATTCTACGCTACCCCTGGTTATTATGTCTGTTCTGGATATTGTTGTTTATCCCTGTCTATTATGCTAGTTCTGGATACTTGTTGTTCATCCCTGAGTTATTCTGCTGTTAGTTCCATACAGTCTCAGGTATTGTCATATCCATTTGTATGCTAGAGATCGTGGTATTGTCTCCTGCATTTGACCTTGAGGGATTGGTAGTTTTCCGGTCAGTATACTTTGTAGGTTACCAGTATTTCCTGTTATAGGATTTCAGACTGAGACTTAGTATACTGAGGACTTGGGAGGGAGGTATGTGTATCTATCATACACCATCCTTGCACTGTTGCATGCCGGCGATCAGCGACTCCCTTGTGGTTGAGCCTAATCGTCTACCGGTACATGACATGCACACACGGCCACTCATGGGTTAGTGGATACCGTAGATGTGTGCATTTGCTCTGTATTGCTCCGTGGCCACTATGAGGAGGGTGAGCGTGGGCGTGGTAGCGAGCAGGGGTCCCTTCTCGTACTGAGCCACGAGGAGATGAGAGCAGAGCTCCCCCATTGCTTGGGGTAGAGGGGTGGTCCCTCGCCAGCATCTTGTCCACCCGGTCACTCAGGAGCAGTGATGGCAGGGTGTACAGTTGTCAGAGCCCTACCCGTTCAGACGTCCCTATGACAGGTGTACGATGATCTGTCTGGTGTCAGGGGTGACACATGTCATTGCACCATGTGCATATTTTGCATTATGCATTGTTTGCTGCACTTATTTGCTGCACTTGTTTGACATCGCATATACTGGAGACTTGTTATCTGTGTTTATATGCCTATTGGTTTTCCTTTGGTATTTATTACCCTCTTTCCAGGTTAGATGGATTCAGGTATGTATCTACCCAGTATTTTCAGTTCCAGTCTTTCACCTTTTGATGATATGAGACTATATTAGTGGAACTCTTGTTGTTAGTATAACTTTCTATGCATATCTGTTGGGTATTCATTGAGCTATGGACTCACCCCGTTGCCATATATGTTTATTTCAGGTTAATGTCTGCGAGGAGATCACGAGCCGCCAGTCCCCATCTCCAGAGGAGCTCTTTTTGGTTTTACGATCCGTTGTGTTGCTTATGGACCCTGTAGAATTTACTATGCTTCCGTTGTTACGTTTTAAAACATGTATTCATGTTTAATTCGATGGTATTGTACTTTTGAGTCCTATGTTGGACTTCGATTGGTTTTGGTTTTGTTCCTGCCCCCTAGCAGCTCAGGTGAGTTCGGATTTGGTTTTTCGATAGTTATAATCATATAACTGTTGTTTCTACATATATCTGAGGCCTGAGGCCCTTTAAACTGCGTGGTTGTGTTATATTATCTGTGTGTATGTGTAAATTGTCCGCCGGACAGGGGAGGTGCTGTCCGATTTTCTATTGGATCAGCGGCTCCTGGGTCTCGGGGCGTGACATATATATATTCCGAAAATCTAACTTTTCCTTAAATAATTCCTATCTAACCGATTTTACGCCCAGTTAATCCCATAATTATTTCCAAAAACTCCAACAAATTATTCCAAATTTTTCACGTGATTAATTCCAAATCTTTAATTCCTGTTTATATTAATTATATATAAATCTATATATATAACTATATATATAAATTTATCCACCTCTTTTATTTTTACTATATCTTTATGTTATTATAATTATATTATTAATTAAGCGTATTTTACATTCTCCCCCACTAATAAAAATTTGGTCCTCCAAATTTCGCTATTAACCAATACAGGTACTAACCCCTAATGTTATCCTCACCTAACCATACCATATAAAACCCGATCTACAAACCTATAAAAATGAAAACTATCTCAATGGAAATGCATGATTAAAACTTACCACGGAATGTCGACCTATCGATCCATTGTCCCTCCTCTCTGGAGGCAGCATGAATACGATCCATCTCCGGAACTGATGGTGGCATCGTCTGAATAGGCTGCGACTGAATCACCTGAGTTGTGGCATGCCGCATATGTTGAGGTGCTGGAGATCCTACTGACTGCTGAGGCTGGTAAACTGTGGCTTCGATCATTTGTTGCGGTTGATAGTTCGTAGCTTCGACCATCTGCTGAGGCTGATAAGCTGAGGGCTGGTAGGCTGGGTATGGCTGATGATGAGAGTCTGTCATGGAGTACTGAGATGCCACTGGTGTAGGGATGCGCTCATGCCCTGACATGCAGTAGATCTGAATAGGTGAAAGTACTGCTCGCTGTCGTTGATGTGTCGTCTGCTGCCTTCGACCATCTCCCCGTGGTCTTTGCTGTCCTACTTGATCGCCCTGAGCGGAAACCACCGTCGTCTCGTGTTGTGCTTTAAGTGCGCAATCTCTACTCTGATGTCCTGGCATTTTACAATAGTAACATACATTCTGGCCTACTGGACACTTAGCTTTACTATGCTCCCTAGACCCACACTGGAAACAGTGAGGCATATTCTTGGCTTGCTCCCAATTCTGCTGAGAGGAATAAGGAGGTCCTGCTGCAGGCCCTGTCTTTTGTGAATAACGATCCGCCTCGAAAGTATTTTGTGAACTCTGACCCCTACTACGCTTATGACCAGTATTCTGTTGTTGCCGAGACTGAGTTGTCTCCTGGTCGGCTGCTTACCCTTCCTTTTATCTCCGAAAAGTCTCAGCTGGGTCATCTCGATAATAAGAGCCTTGTCCAATGCCTCCCGATAAGATGTCGGGCACAAGTCAGCCATCCGCATCTGGATATACCCGGCAAGGCACTGGGTGAACTGCTCCATTCGCTCCCGATCCTCTACAACAAGCTGCGGACAATACTCAGCTAATAGGTTGAACTCCGCATTATACTACATAACTGTACGGTCCCCCTGCACCAGGTTCAGAAACTCTTGTCGTCTCGCCATCCGATATGCGGTAGGAAAGTATTGGCTCTCAAATGCCTCTCTAAAAGCAACCCAAGTGACGTGCTGCTCGCCAATGACTGTACTCTGCATAGCCCACCAGGCGGCGGCCTCATCGCGCAAGTGATATGCCGCAAGCTCAGCCCTTTCCCAATCCGAGCACGTTATATAGCGGAAAGTACCCTCCATAGTCTCTATCCAAGAGCGGGCTACGCTCGGGTCTGCTCCTCCGTGAAATAAAGTGAATCGGTCCTTCACGGCTGCTGCCAAAGCAGGAATCCGTGATCTGTCCAAGGTGCAACTCACTGGGGCGGTAGACACCACCGGAGGTGCTATTGGAAAAGTCATTGCAGATACCATGGGTGGTACGGCTGGCCACCCGGTAGGAGGAACAGTGGGGTATACCGGGGTAGCTGCTACAGGTGGAATCGAAGGACCTACTGTAGCGATTACCACTGGTGGAACAGTGGAAATCACGGGAGTAGGTGCCCCTGGTGTAATTGGAGAAAACACCGGGGTAGGTACCACCGGTGGAATAGTAGAGAACGTTGGTGGAATTGGGGGTGGAACCCCCACAATCTGGGGATCCTGACCCTCTGGCACACCCTGAAACGTCTGTCCTTGAGTGACAGGTGCTGCCTCAGTGGATCTCTCCGGAGACCCTGCCGCTTGCTTAGTAGGCTCAATCCTTACTGACCCCCGCGTCTGCCTAGGTGGTCGTCCTTGACCACGTCCACGAGGGGGAGTCAACTCTATGTGATGAGGCATACCTGCTAAGATAAAACAAGTATTAATAGAATAACAACTAAAATTCCTTTATCAACTTACTTGCTCGTTGCCAGAAGAAGTCCATCGCTGCCAAGTCTCAACTCATCCCAGTCAAGAAAATGACTCAAAAAAACAAATCAAAAACAAAACAAATAGGTATCGCAAAACCTACACTCTGATACCACTAAATTGGTATCAGATAAACTCTACAAAAATTCAAAACAAAAACTCCCAAATTACCTAAACACCCTTAGAAAATTCAAAATAGAAAAACATACAAACATCACAAGCACCGAGAAAACTGACACTCCGATAACCCATCAAAAATAACTTCGTAAAACCCACTGGAACCCAAAATACCTCGAGAACCTCGCTCTGATACCACTAAATTGTCACTCCCCTAGAGGCCCTGGCTCGCTCGAAAATCGGGCAACACCTCCCCTGTACGACAGACAATCTGAAACTTTTATACATACACACACCTCAATCATATCAATATATAGCTCAACAATACTCGGCTGGCATTCACACATCCACAACCACGCAGTTAAATAAGATAACTGACATATGATAAACATAATATATAAATCTCTATAACTAAGCGAAGCAAATCAAAATCCAACGGAAGTAAATAATACATGTTCAACGAAAAGTCATATACCAACCAAAACGATAATAAAACCAAAATCGACACTAATACTATAAAACTATCACAAAAGTACGAAAACTAATAATAATACTCAAACTGGGTGACTGGCAGTTGGATCCTCTCCTGGCGGCACGAGACACAGCTATCGACTACCTGAAACAAAAAGAAGAACAAGGGGTGGTGAGTTCCGGGTGGAACTCTGCGGGTATAAGAGCAGATAAATGCACGGTATATAAAAGGGTAAAACAAGCATAAAGATAGCCAAAGGGTATACAGTCTCCGGAATAAGGAGCATAAACAAAATGCATCCATACAAATAAAACATACCTGAAACCATGTAACAAGTAGGGGCAAAATCAGAAATCCCCTCTAACACCTCAATAAACACCTAATACTGCTGAATATATCCAGATCATATAAAATGCAAATCATAACCGTATATGCATGTCAATCAAATGCAACAAATCATAGCTCAAATAAATGCTGCAAACACAATCAAAATGCACAATGCACAATATGCATATGATGTCATGGCCTGCACTGTACACACACCAACCACCATTAGGTTAAGTGGACAAGATACAAGCGCCAACCACCTGTGGCTATGCAAACACACCACAACAACCATGGCCCTGATATGAAAAACCCCGAAGCACCTGTGGGGACTCCTAACACCTGTGGAGTATCAACTGTTTGCACACAACTCCGACTGTGTGTGGCACAACAGGAAAATATACCCGATGACCCGTCTCAACTACAAGGGAGCCCATGGTCGTCGGCCTGAATGTCATGATGCATGTCACTAGTATACATAACCTCAATCAGATTCAAAACATGGAATCAATACGATACCAAGATCACAAATAACACCAAAGTAAATAAACATGCACTAATCTACTGGGTAGGGTTATCTAATGCCAATCAAACCCTAGATAGGTCAAATGATTATTCTATAGTACACGCGGTACTCTTAGATCAGAAGTCAAGTGATGAGACTGTATAACTGAACAATTTGGAATTATCACTCAAAGGTCAAGCACGAATAAGTATCAAGCAGGAAAACAAGGCAAATAGATTTAAGATAAAGCAAACCTACTCAGGAAGTAAAACGACCATGCATTTAAGGTAAAGAAAACTACAAGAATCAAGGGAGAAGTACCCGCCTTAAAATGTAGAGTACTAAATGTCCTCTTATCTGAACTTCTATCTTGTTGCAAAACCTGCAATAAGTAAACACAATTAACACAAAAATCTATCATAGATTGGATAATAAAAACCTAAACCCTAAATTGATGCAAATCCCAAACCATTTAATAACCCTAAATCGAATCCACCTAAACGACTATTAAGCTCGGGTAATCCAATCCCCCCTAAACCCCACGGCAAGAAGCACCCAATCCAAAACTCTGAATCAACCTTAAAGCTCCAACCCTAGGTGCCTTCCCAACAGAAAGAGGAACCTACTACCTGTTGGATCGAGAAAGACTGATAGAGGGGGGGTGAATATCGGAAAATGTTCGGATTTAACAGAAAGAGTAAGTGCGCGGCGGAATAAAAACAAACAACGCAAACACCAAGGTTTTACTTGGTTCGGAGCTTGGGTCGACTCCTACTCCAAGGCCCACGGTCGTTGACCGTTTACTTTGGGCAATTCTATAGTGCGCAAAACGGTTACAGAGTGAGATTACAAAATTACTGTAAATAGAAATATACACTTTGTTTTACCAACTCCCGGTGTAGATCGAGTTTCGGTGCAGTGGGAGGTTGACGGCGCTTCGTTCTTAAGTCGGGAAGTTTCCGGAGCAGAGCGTGGTCGTCAGAGCGTTTGGATGCGTTAAATGAAAGCAGTGTTTTGAAGAAGAGGGTCGAGGGCCCTTTTTATAGTGCCTGGGGGCGCCCCCCCACGTGGCTTTTGATCTGCAAGAGGCGCGGTCAAGGTCTTAGCCCTTAATCCTCGGGATAAGGCCTTGACGGGGGCGCCCTGGACGCTGGGGGCGCCCTGGTTGACCTGGTTAAACCTTATCCGCAGCGCTGAGCTCTCCTTGGTAAGGCTGGGGGTGCCCTGTGCGCTGGGGGCGCCCGGGACAGCGGGGGCGCCGTGGGTGCGCAGTGCAGACGCGGCAGCAGCTTAACTCTTCAGTTGGTTTGCCATGGGGGCGCCCGGGACAGCGGGGGCGCCCTCAGAATGTACTGTCGAGGTTCATTTGCTTTCTTTGTGTTTTGTGTTCACCTTGGGGGCGCCCGGGACACTCCAGGCGCCCTGGTCAGCAGTTGCCTCTTTCCTTTGAGGCATTCTGAGCTGCAGACACACGTTCCTTCGGTCCTGCTTCCAGGGTTAGTCCAAAACACAATAAAACAAATATTTAATTTAATTTCTACAGCTTCAGCTGTCTTGGTTCTGACTTTGGTCTCCAAAATGGAGCCCTAGGTCGAACCGACGCCTAATGTTCCCTCAAGGGGAACGCGTCCTCACCTACTCCTCTCGGGAGAATTTACCTGGTGCCAACCGGCTCCTCCAGTTGGACTTTTACCCGGCAGTCCTTCGCCAGGTCTTGAGTTGCCAAGCTGCCCTTCGCTTGGTGTCTAGCAGCCCTTCGCTAGGTCTTTTCTTCTGGCAGCCCTTCGCCAGTGCCTAGCATTCCTTCGCTAGGGCTTGTCCATTCTGGCAGTCCTTCGCCAGAGCCTAGCAGTCCTTTGCTAGGGCTTTTCCTGTCTGGCAGTCCTTCGCCAGTGCCTAACATTCCTTCGCTAGGGCTTTTCCTGTACACTCAAGAAACTTGTTAGACAACAAACAACCCTTAACTTTGAATCCTTTGCCAATATCAAAACAAGGTTCGATCTGGTGCTTCCTGCACCAACACTACCACCCCTAGACCATGGTAAATCACAAGGACAAGGAAAAAATCGAAAATTTACATGCATAATAGCCCACACAACTCACATCAGGTTCAAAGGAACAACATAATCCCAACTCACCTCTAAAGGAACACTCACGGCAAAAATAGTAAGAACCCAATTCAAATCTAACACACAAGATCGATCGAGACATACCCAAACAAACCTGAGCAGTAGGAATTCTACGGAGCAAACTAAATTCCCAAATCCGATTGCTATGAAGACGATTCAAGAGTTCCTATCAAATTCAAGAAATTCCATTCTAAAACCAAATAAAACTATCACCGATCATCTTACCTAGGTGGTGGTCGACGGAGACGACTTCGCGTGAAGGGAAGACTGCAAAGAGACTTGCGGGAGGAAGGTTGTGGCGTGTGTGATATTGTCGCTCCGGCTGTCGTGAGCAAGGGCACCCAAACCCCGGCGTGTGGGATGATCAGAAGAACCAAGGAAAAGAGCTCGCCACAGGAGCTGGCTCGGCCGACGGCGGATCTTGGCGTCGGCGACCGGCTCAGGGAGAGAGCGGATGACGTTGCTGGCTCTCGCTCGTGGCCGGAGAAGAGGGGCGGCGATCAACCGCAAGGGGCGACTACCGCGTCGGGCGAGAGGAAGAAGTTGGCGAGAAAGCTAGGGCACGGGCGAGGGTGGTTCGGCGCTCGGCTTAGGGCTAATCGGTGAGGAGAGGTAATTAACAATATATAACTAAAACATTTCCTTTTATATATATATATATATATATATATATATATATTCCGAAAATCTAACTTTTCCTTAAATAATTCCTATCTAACCGATTTTACGCCCAGTTAATCCCATAGTTATTTCCAAAAATTTCAACAAATTATTCCAAATTTTTCACGTGATTAATTCCAAATCTTTAATTCCTGTTTATATTAATTATATATAAATCTATATATATAACTATATATATAAATTTATCCACCTCTTTTATTTTTACTATATCTTTATGTTATTTTAATTATATTATTAATTAAGCGTATTTTACACTTGAAGATGTAGATGACTCAATTTTCTCCTCTTCTTGAATCATGGAGCTCACTTCATCGGGATCTTCTATTAGTTGGACTCGTGTAGGATTTTCATGGAATTCGACCACCTTTTTCCACAACTCATGTGCATTTGAATATTTTCCTACATCACTCAAGACGTTATTAGGCAAAATATTAATCAATACATCAATTACCTTCTTATTCGCCTTGGATTGATCTTGTTGCTCTTGATTCCAATATCTAAGCCTAATCCTCTTCCCGTGCTTATCCTTTGGAATCTCGAAGGGCTCTTCAAGCGCAATTCTACATGCCCACTCCATTCCGAACCAAGTTTCGATTCTCGCCCTCCAAAAGTCGAAATCTTTATGATCGTAGGGCGGTGGAGTGTAGATGTCTTCCCCCAACTTATCTTGCATTGTTTTTCTTCTCTAGCGTATGCTCCCTCGGCGGTTAGTCCAATCGAGAGCGGTCCTTCGCTCTAATACCAATTATAAGATCGATTTCGTACACTAGAGGGGGGTGAATAGCGTTTCTTTTATTCTTCTTGTACCTACGTTGTTAGTTGCGCAAGCGGAAACAATAATAAACAAAACAAACAACGCTAACAAGAATGGATTACTTGGTATCCACCCCGGACGGGTGACTAATCCAAGAATCCGTCAGTGGATCACTCCCCGGATAACCTCCGGCTAGCCCTGGTAGCTCCTTGTGGGTGGAGAAACCTCGCCACAATCCCAAGCAAACCTCTGAGCACAAAGACTACTATCTTGCCTTTAACCAAGACAAGTTCGTCAAGAGTTTCAGCCACCATAAAGCCCCCTTTAAATAGGACTAAGTCTGAAACCCTCGCCACCAGTCAACTGCTCCCAGGGTAGTCGACTGGTGCCACTGAAATTCAACCGTTACAACCCCAACGTTCGAATTTTCAGCTAACTCACCAACCGCTACCAGTCGACTGCTCCCAGGGCAATCGACTGGTCCGAGGCTGAAACCCTTCTGTGAGTTTTACCAGTCCACTGCCCCAATGGCAGTCGACTGCCCCACTCACACACCAAGGGTTTCCCTTCCCGAGTACACCTCTCTCAGCACTCGAACCCTAGGATTTCCCAAGTACAATCACACAGCACTCGTACCCTCACGACACGACTGACTCCTCATTCGCAGGCTCGACTATTGCCTTCGCGCCCTCTTCATCTTCGACTCCCATTCATCGGATGCACGCAAGCCTCCAGCTTGCCTCCATGCCATCCTTCACACATGCCTCGAAGTCCGCGCCCCTCAGCTCATCGTCTCTGCTCTCCAAGGTCCCTCAGGTGCGCACACAAGCCCGCGACTTGTCTCCATGCCACCCTTCACTATACTAAGGCCGTCCAGTGAAGTCCATATGTGTAACCTGTACATCCTGCACACTCAACATACACATATGAGAACACAAGGAAAAACCTAACTTAAACCCTTTGCCCAAACATCAAAACTCATGATCACTCCGGATCACAGATTGCCTCAACATGTTTGAGTTGCTATAGATGGTTGATGAGCTAGCACATGTAATAAGATTATGAGTTTTAACTATAGTTGAAGTAGAAGTGTTTTTATTTGAAGTATTCATATGTTTCTAAAGTCTAGACTTGAAATTCCAGAAGTATCAGTCGACTGCTCAAGGTAGCAGTCGACTACCCCAGTGAATTCGAGGGAACAAAAGATTGGTCGAGTGAAATCCAGGTGGAGTCGACTATACTAGTCGACTGATAATTCCACCAGTCGACTGGTCCAGGGCCAACTTTCGAACAGAAAGATTGGGGGAGTGATTTGGCCTAGGAGTCGACTGGCACCAGTCGACTACACCTATCATCAGTCGACTGGGAGCAATGAAAAATAAAAGAAAAAAAAATAAAAGAGAAGAAGAAATTGTGACCTCCCTCTAAGGTTAAGGTTAAGGTTACGGTTAAGGTTAAGGTTAAGGTTAAGGTTAAGGGTAAGGTTAAGAAGAGAGGGTCGTTATAGGTTTGGTATCAGAGCAATGTTCCTCCCTTCCGCCACACTGACATCAAGCATCAATCTTGCCGGCTACCAAGTAAGAAGGTGCATATGTTTTCTTTTATATATATGAGTTTTATATACATGACTTTCTTTGACTATTGGTCTCAACATATGCTAGGTGTGTATGATGATATATGATATAGAGTAAGTAATGTCCTTGGTCTCATTATGATATAGAGTAAAAGAATGCCAAGAGGGCATGCCAGGATGACCCAAAATGAGGAGCGAGCTCCTAGAGGGCAAGAGGCAGTACCACTACCAAATCTTTTAGAGGTGGTGGCTCAATTACAAAGGCAGTTAGTAGAACAGTAGCATGTAATTGCCACCCTGATGGCTAACCAGCAGACTGCTCCTATTACCCCGCTGGTGGCGAATGTAGTGGCACCGGTTGTGACCGAAGTTCCATTGGTTACATCTGTAGTCCCGGCAAGGGGGGTAAGGCAAGAAGCATACCTCATCCAGTGGCAGAAACTGAAGCCAGAAAACTTCTCTGGCACAAGCCAACCATGGGATGCCAGGCATGGTTCAAAACTCTGGAAAGCATAGTAGAGCTACTGGACTGACCTGAAGTAGAAAATAAAGTGTGTATCTTTCTGTCTTACGGGTGATGCTAGAATGTGGTGGGAGAGAGTCAAGGCCAAGAGAAATGTCAGTCAGATGACATGGGCCAACTTTGAGACCGAGTTCTTCGAAGAATACTTCCACATGCTAGTAATCAACAAGCATTATGATGAATTCACAGAATTCAGACAAGGAGAACTATCCGTGGATGAAACAGTGAAGAAGTTCAACCAGCTAGCTCGTCTATGCCAAGAGCTAGTCGGCACTGAAAGAGAAAGAGTCAGGCTAATGCACAAGATGTTAAGGCCTGAGATAACTTTAAATGTGGTCAGCGGTGTTAATAGGCCGCATACCTCAAAAGAACTGATAAGTAGTTCTTTAATCACTGAGCATTACTTAAACAATATAAAGGCCACCAGTATGCAACAGAAGTAAGTACCAGTCCAAAAACCCTAGGGGAACCCGCAGAACTAGAAAGGGAACCCAAATAATAGGAAGCAATGGGACCAAAAGACTTCTGGAAGCAACAAAGGAAGTTCATCAAGCAAGTACCCCAAATATCCTCAATTCTTAATGTGTGGGAGGATGGACCCAGGAGTATGTCGTCAAGGCATGAGCAGGTGCTATATCTGTGGTGTAGAAGGGCATATGGCCAAGGCTTGCACTACCAAAGCAAATCTGCCTCCACCACAGCTTATTTAGTATGGGGGAACGTCCGGACAGTTGCACCAGATGCAGCCAGCACCAGAAGGACCCTACATTAGTCAAGGGAGAGTGGAAGCCTCACCAATCATGACCAACGCCAGAATTTTCTCCATCACCAAGGAAGAGGTGGTAAATTCTCCTACCGTGGTCATAGGTAGAATACTCATCTTATCTCATTATGCTAGAGTGCTATTCGATACTGGGGCAACACATTCTTTTGTCTATGTCATTCTCCAAGAAGCTAGGGATTCCACCGAAAATGCTGAAGGATGTAACGACCCGGAAAATTTTCTCAATATTTTCTTTAAAATATTGATCATGTCTAGATAGTTTCCGAGGAACCTAGGGATACTAGTATGAACTTTAGACTAGTAATCCATGATTTCCCCATTTAAATAGAAAAGCTAAGTACTAATGGGCCTTATGTGAGCTTTTCTAGTACCATGGTTATAGGTAGATTCTAGGTAGAATTTAATATAAATATAAATAGAATTTTAATTAGGAATATTAGCAGGATTATGGGTGGGTCTTAGAGAAATTTTCAAAAATAATAAAAATAAAATAAAAATAAAATAGAAAAATAAAGTGCATGCACAAAGGATTGAACCTTGGACCTATGGTACCACCATGCATGTACTAACCAATTCACCTAGCAAGGGAGTGCTAGTAGAGAATGAAGAGGATTTTAGTTAAGGCTTAAGGAAGTGAAGAGTCATCAAGAGACGAGACACCATGACCCTTCACTTGCCCCCCCTTCATGTGATATAAAAGAGTGGATTAGAGAAGAAGAGACATAGGAGTTACTCTTTTCCTTCTCTTCTTCCCCAAGACCATTCCTCTCCTCCTTCCTTCTTCTTCTAGCCGAAACCCTCAAGGGTTTCTTTCCCTTGGAAAAGCTTCACAAAGGACTCCATCTTGAAGATCCAAGGTCTTCTACAAGGCTACAAGGGCTAAGGAGAAGTTTAGGGTCAAGGAGGTTTCTTTTTACTTTCTATTCAAGGTTTATAAGCAAGATCAAGGAAGGTAAGACTCCCTCACCTGTGGGATAATAGTTTCCAAGTTATTTTCATGATATAAGAATTTGTTTGGACTATATGTGGAGAAAACTAAAGTTAGGGCTTTCAAGGGTTTCGACCACCATAGGTTTCCATGGTTGGGTTTGGATCTAACTCTCTAATATTGTTTCTTATGTTTTCTCATGTTGTAAGGGATGTTAATAGGGGTTTATGTGAAAGTTTTTACATGATTTAGGGCCCTTGTAACTTTCGGCCAAGTTGGGTTTTAGGGCAAGGGGTTAGGGTTAACTCCAAGCAAGGGTTCTAATGACTTCCTATGGTATTATATGTAAGGTATAAGATGTAAATTGGGACTTGTATGAATTTTTCCATGTGCTTGTGACCCTCTAGGGTTTCGGCCAAAGTCAAGATGGGGGGGGGGGGGGGCTAAGACTTAGGGTTAGCTCCAATTATAGGGTTTAATGGCTCCCTATATCATGGTGTGTAACGTATGGGTTTGCTTTTACTTATGGAACCATTCATGTTGATTGAATAAGGGAGCCTCCTCCTATTAACCATTTGGCCAAACCCCTAAACTTGGGTTTAGGTGGGGTTAAGGTTTCAAGGATACTTGTTTATGTTTCATTATGATGTATGTATATGTTTAAGCATGTTGTAAGAATTTCTATGTTACCCAAAACCCTAGCTTCATGTATGATGTATCATGACTTTGTATGTTAGGTCATGTGCTATGTTTATTCATGAATGTTTAGACCATGGGCCATGAACCTAGGGAGTATGAATCATGTATGAAAAGATCTATGCATGTTTACCTATGTACCATAATCATGCAAGTTTTATGAATTAAGATGCCAATTATGTATGTATGCCATGATTTATGAATGATATGTATGTATGACATGTTTTATGAATGACATGTATGTATGTCATGCTTTATGAATGATATGTACGTATGCTATGTTTAAGAATGAAGATGATGAATGAAAATGATGATCATGACTCTAAGACAAAATGATGTAAGCATGACATACCTTATGAATGAAGGAAATGAATGATGATGAATGTTCATGCCTTTAAGGCATCATGATGAGTATGAATGATCAAATGTTAAGTATGTTTATGTCATGCTAAGGGATGGGCACCTTAAGAATGCCTCGGTTCTGGACTACCGTAGCTGTCCACGGTTCTGGAACTACCGTAGCTGTTCCTATTTTATGTCAAGTTTCATGAAACAAGATTATGTTTATGCTAAGAATGTTCTATGAATGATGAAGCATATGAAATATTTTATTTTTATGAATGGGCTTGTACCGGACCGAAGTAAGGGTCCAAGGGATGGGCACCTTAAGAACGCCCCGGTTCTGGACTACCGAAGCTGTCCACGGTTCTGGGACTACCGAAGCTGTCCAACAGGGATGGGCACCTTAAGAACGTCTCGGTTCTAGGACTACCGTAGTTGTCCTTACCCTAGTAGGTTGAGACTAGCTACCTCGTATTTACTTAGGGATGCGTGCATATGATGTATGTATGTGGTACAAGCCGGGGACCTCCATGATGTTATGATTATGTTCAAGTATTTATAACTATGGTTTTCAAATTAAGCATCCTTATGATATATGCATTTGACTCATGCATTCATTCATGTTATGCATTATGCCATGAAAAGTATGTTTATGTTTATGATTCATGTTAAGAATGATACCATGATAAGTATGCTTAAGCTTATGTTTATGTTAAGAATGATACTAGGATAAGTATGTTTATGTTTATACTCATGTTAAAAAAAATGATGCCATGATAAGTATATTTATGCAAATGTTCATGTTAAGAATTGTGCCATGATAAGTAGGTTTATGTTTATGGTGATGTCAAGAATTATGCCATGATAGGTATGTGTTAAGTTTATGCTTTATGTTCGGAATTATGCAATGTCAACTGTTTCATGTTTATGAATATGTGATGTATGGATTTTCGTGAGTAGGAAAGGGTCTTACTAAGCCTATGTGCTTATAGTCTTATTTTTCTTATACCGCAGATCAAGCAAGAGGTTACTAAGGGAAGCAGCAGGAGGGGCAAGAGCATGTGTGTGTGTGGCGGTGACATGGCAAAGGATCCTTTTATTTACACATATCGCATGTCTTGCGTTTTGAAATGCCTCCTTAGATTCTATGCTATGCTTATAATGGTTATGCCTAATGAATGACTTAAGACTCATGATATTTATGGATAAGTTACTTGCTACTTATGATGATTATGAATAAGTTATGGGATGGTTATATCATGATGCTATGCATGTCGTTAATATGCTAAGTCCAATGACACCAAGTTTATGAATGATAATTTAGGCATGTATAGATGATTCATGTATTAGTTGCATGGTTAAAAGCATGTGTAGAAGGAAAAAAATTATTCCGCTGCATTAAGATGTTTTATATGTACATGTATGTTTAGCGTAACGCCGCTTTCTCGCCACACCATAAGGTGTGGGAAAAAGGCGGGCGTTACAAAGGATAGGTTCCTAACGACTTTACCTTCGGGAGAAGTTATGCAATCTACTCAGTGGTTGAGAGTTGTGCCAATTCAGATTTCCAACTGAGAACTCTATGGTGATTTAGTAGTCCTTGATATAAAGGATTACGATATCATTTTAGGGATGGATTTCTTGAACAAGTACAGTGCCTCTATTGAATGTCGCAAAAGAAGAGTAAAGTTCACACCATAAGCAGATCTTCCGTTCGAGTTTGTCGGAGACCCAAAGAGAAAGACAAAAAGGTTTTTATCTACCTTACAAGCTCAGAGGATGTTAGATTATTGATGTTCTGGTTATTTAGCACATATAGTAGATGCAAGGCAAAGAGAAGGACTAAAGAAAGAAGAAGTGTGGATAGTATGTGACTATCCGAGGTGTTTCGTCAAGAATTACCAGGACTCCCTCCTAACCGAGAAACTGAGTTTGAAATTGAGTTGGCTCCAGGTACCAACCCGATTTCAAAGGCACCTTATTGTATGGCGTCAGCAGAACTGAAGGAACTGCAAGAACAATTATAGGAGTTACTAGACAATGGTTTCATCCGCCCTAGTCATTCACCCTGGGGAACTCCCATGTTGTCCGTCAAGAAGAATGATGGATCTATGCGAATGTGCATAGATTATCGAGCCCTAAATAAAGTGACCATCAAGAATAGATATCCTTTGCTAAGGATAGTTGATTTGTTTGATCAGTTGAAAGGGGCAACAGTGTTTTCTAAAATAGATCTGCAGTCAGGTTACCATCAACTCAAAGTCAAGGAGAGTGATGTGCCGAGAACTGCTTTCCGAATACGGTATGGACACTACGAGTTTGTAGTCATGCCCTTTGGAGTGACAAATGCCCCTGCAATTCATGGATCTAATGAATCGAGTATTCAAGGAGTTTCTTGATAAGTTCATCATAGTCTTCATTGATAATATCCTAGTTTATTCAAAGTCTCATGAAGAACATGATGAACATTTGAGGGTAGTGTTGAAGGCCTTACTGTAGAAGAAATTGTACACCAAATTTTCAAAGTGTGAATTCTGGCTTGACCAACTGGCTTTTCTAGGCCACATCATTTCCAAGGAAGGTATTATGGTAGACCCAGCAAAGATTGAAGTAGTTAGTAACTGGGGTCGACCAAAGAATGCCAGTGAGATCAGAAGTTTTCTGGGTTTAGTAGGGTATTACAAAAGATTCGTGGAGGACTTTTCAAAGATAGCTTCTCCACTAACAACCCTTACCAGAAAGAATTAGAAATATGAGTGGACTGAAGATTGTGAGCAGAGTTTTATTGAGCTGAAGAAAAGGCTGACTAGTGCTCCCATTCTTATAGTTCCCGAAAGTGACAGACGAGTCGATATATACAGTGATGCATCAAAGTTGGGACTTGGAGCTGTACTCATGCAAGAAGGCAAGGTCATTGCTTATGCTTCTAGGCAAATCAAGGAATATGAAAAGAACTACCTTACTCATGATCTTGAGTTAGCAGCAGTAGTCTTCGCTCTCAAAATGTGGAGACATTATCTGTACGGAGTACAGTGCATGATTTACATAGATCACCAGAGTCTGAGATATTTCTTCACTCAGAAGGACCTAAATATGAGACAGTGAAGGTGGCTGGAGTTAGTCAAAAATTATGACTGTGAAATCCTCTACCACCCTAGTAAAGCGAATAAAGTGGCTGATGCGTTAAGTAGAAAGACTTGCGCAACTTTGATGTCCCTGTCATCACTATCACCACCACTGCAGAAAGAGATAATAGATTATGGAGTTGAGATCATATATGGGCAACTCTCAGTATTAACACTAGAGTCAACTCTGCTTGAGGATATACAGAGAAAGCAAGATCACGATTCTGATATTCAAAAGATCAAGCAAGAAATGCAAGAAGGAGAAAGTAAATAATTTAGAGTATCTGATAGTGGGATACTCTATTATGGTGACCGTCTATGTGTCCCCAACAATGAAGAGATGAGAAAGAAAATTCTTGAAGAAGCCCATAGAACTCCCTACTCTATGCACCCTGGTTCTACCAAAATATACCAAGATTTAAAAAGATGATTTTGGTGGTCTGGAATAAAAAGAGATGTAGTTAAATATGTCAGTACCTGCATGACATATCAAAGAGTTAAAGCAAAACACCAGAGGCCAGGAGGAGTCCTACAGCCCATACAGACTCCTGAGTGGAAATGGGAAAATATAGCCATGGACTTCATTGTTGGTCTACCGAAGTCAACATATGGCTATGATGTTATCTGGGTAATTGTAGACAGATTGACTAAGTCTGCACACTTCTTGGCAATCAAAGTGTCTTACTCAATAGAAAAACTAGCTCAGTTATATGTACAGGAAGTGATTTGACTGCACGGAGTTCCGAAGACCATTATCTCCGATAGAGATGGTCGTTTCACTTCGCACTTTTGGGAGTGTGTGCAGACAGCATTTGGCACCAAACTGAGATTTAGCACAACTTTACATCCTCAGACCGATGGGCAAACAGAAAGAGTAAATCATGTTTTAAAAGATATGCTCAGAGCTTGTGCATTAGATTTCAAGGGAAGTTGGTGCAAGTATTTATGTTTAGCTGAGTTCGCCAACAATAACAGTTACCAAGCTACTATTGGTATGACACCTTATGAAGCTCTTTATGGTAGGAAGTGCAAATCTCCTTTCTGTTGGTATGAAAGTAGTGAAAAGAAAGAAATAGGGTATCAGACTAACCTTATTGAGGATACCACAGAAGCTATAAAGAGCATCCGCCAAAGGATAGAAACTGCTCAGAGTAGGCAGAAGAATTATGCCGATGTGCATTGTAGACCACTGAAGATCGAAGTTGGGGATACAGTTTTCCTCAATGTAGCTCCCATGAAAGGTGTAATGAGATTCGGCAAGAAAGGCAAGCTAAGTCCTCGTTACATAGGACCATACCTTGTTACGAAAAGAGTTGACAAGTAGCTTATGAGTTGGAGCTACCTCCAGAGATGTCAGCTATTCATAATGTGTTTCATGTCTTAATGCTGAAGAAACATAATTCCGATGCCAACCAAGTGATTGAGCCACAAACGGTACAAGTTCAAGAAGATCTCAGTTATGAAAGTCGGCCTATTCAGATAATAGATCGGGCAGTCAAGAAACATAGGAACAAAGAGGTACCCCTAGTAAAGGTTCTATGGCTAAACTAGAAGTTTGAGGAGGCAACTTGGGAAGCAGAAGATAGCATGAGGCAAAAGTATCTGGAGCTATTCTAAGTTCGAGGATGAACTTTTTATAAGATAGGGAGGATTGTAACGCCCGAAAATTTTCGAAAATAAAAAGAAATATAAAAATTTCTTTTGTGGAGTAAAAATGGGTCAAAGCTGAGGCTCGAACCAAGGACCCTTAGTTTAATATTAATTTAAGTTTCCATTAGGTGGTGGTAAAACATCAGATTAGGATATGGAAACAATTTAAGATATGTGCAAGTAAGCCCTAAGAACCTCTTCATGGAAGTTGATTCAACTTCCACTTAGTATATATAGGAATGGAAAGAAGAGGAAACAAAAGGTTTCCTCACTTCTTCTTCTTCCTCTTGAGAAAGAACTAGGGCTTCTTCTTGCGCCTAAGTTCCGGCGACCGTGCAAAGGACGTGGACGAAGGGTTAGATCCCGAAGATAGTTTCGCATTAGATCTAACGCTCGGTACTAGTGAGTTTAGTAAGCACCATGTAAGTAGATCACTCACCTACAGTAAAAGTAGTTCTCGAATGATTTTAATTGTTGTAGAACTTGATTTTAAGCAATTTTTTGTGTGTGTGATTTGAGTATAGCAAGACCAAGATCTTGATTAGCCCAAAATGAGTTTTGGGATTAGGGCACGCAAGGTGATCGATAGAAGTACAGAGTAAGACTGAGGTCTTACTAAGCCCAGAACGAGTTCTGGGGCTAAGGCACGCAAGGTGCATTGATGAGTACAAGACCAAGGTCTTGAGATGTCCCAAAATGAGTTTTGGGAACATTACTTTCTATATGCAGGATATGTGCTAAGTTTAAGTATTTTAAGTACAAGCATTACAAGCTTTATGTATGTTACTTTTTAAATGGCATGTACCGGGTCGAGACCCACAGAGATCTAGGCGAGCTTAGTAGAGATGCTCTAGTAGGGTTCGTAGGTAGCTACCCCAAAACCTATTAGGGATGCACACATTGGTACTATGTCGGTGTAACGACCCGAAAATTCTCTTAATATTTTCTTAAAATATTAAGCATGTCTAGATGATTTTCGAAGGAACCTAGAAATATTAATGCGAACTTTGGCCTAGAAAATCCATGTTTTCTCATTTAAATTGGGAAAAAGGGCACTAATGGGCCTTATATGGGCTTTTTAGTACCATAATTATTGGTGGATTTTAGGTGAAAATTTATATAAATATAAAGGGATTTTAATGAGAAATATTAACATAATTATGGGGGGATTTTTAAGAGATTTTCGAAAATACTAGGAAAATAAAAGAAAATAGGTGGGAAAAAAAATTGTGCATCTACCAAGGACTGAACCTTGGACCCCTTGTACAACCATGTATGCTCTAACCAACTAACCTAGCAAGGGAATGTTATGAGGGAATGAAGTGGATATTGGTTAAGGCTTAGAAGAAGATGAAGGGTCATGGAGAGACTCTTCATTTACCTCCTTAATGGGTTATAAAGAGGGGGGTTTGGGAGTTACCTCTTCTTTCCATCACTTGGCATTTTCTTCCTCCTCCTTCCCTCATCCTAGCTGAACACCACAAGGAGAGTTTCCTTTGGAAAAACTCCACAAGAAGGTCTCATCTCCAAGATCTAAGGGTTTTCCAAGGATACAAGGATAAGGGGGTTCAAGGGTCCAAAGATCTTACCATTTCCTTCTCTTTTAAGGTTTAGAAATCAAGATCAACCAAGGTAAGACTCCCTCACCTATGATATAATAGTTCCTTATGTTTTTAGCATGATATATTGGTTGATTTTGGGATTTAATGTTAAAAGAAACAAGAAAAGCAAACCAAGAACCCTAGGATACCCTATGGGTTTCGGCCACTAGGAGTTTAGGGTCAAAGATGATGCTAAAAATCTTTACAATGTTGTTTAATGTTCTCTCATGATGTTTAGAGATTAAATATAATTTTTGGGAATTTTTGGGGTACCCTAGAATACCCTAGGGTTTCGGCCAACATCAAGAACTCATGTGTAGGGTTGGGTTTAAAACCTCAAGTATATGTTTTATGTTTTATCATGATATAAGGGTTTTATGTGAATGTTTCACATGGCCTAGAGACCCTATAGGTTTCGGCCAAGTACCCTAATAGGGTAGAAAGTTAGGACTTATTTCAAGTAAGGGCCCCAATGGCCCTGTGGTAAGGTATGGTTGGTATTTAACAATTGATTTGGGGTTTTTAATGGAATTTTTCCATACCCCCATGGCCTTGAAGTTTCGGCCAAGAGTAAGATTAGGGCTAAAGGATTAGGGTTGGCCTTAAGTATGGAATCAAAGGGTTCCTATGGCCTAGTATATGTGTATGAGATGTTGTTTGGGAAGTTATGCGAAGGTTCATGGACCTAGGGTTCCTTGGGGACTTTCGGCCAAGGACATAACCTAGGGCTAGGGTTGGGTTAAACCTACCAAGATGCTTGTGTATAGGTTACTAAGAGGTATGTTTAAGTAAGATGGAAGAATTTTTATGTTAACCAAACCATTAGTTTATATGTCATGAATTATATGATTAGGTCATAAATGTTTAAGACATGTGCCATGATCTAGGAATGATAGGTATGTATGCCATGTTTTATGAATAATATGTATGTATGCCATGTCTTATGAATGATATGAAGGTATGCCATGTTTATGAATAAATTTTATGTATGCCATGCTTTATGAATGATGTGTACATATGCCATGTTTAAGAATGAAAATGATGAATGAAGTTAAAGTTCATGCCTTCAAGGCATAACGATGATGTTAAGTATGATGAATGAATGAATATGCTATGAATGATGATGAATGAGAAAGCATGTGAAAGCATTTTATTTTATTTTATGGGCTTGTACCGGACCTAAGTAAGGTCCACGGTTCTGGACTACCGATGAAGCTGTCCACGGTTCGGGACTACCGATGAAGCTATCCTTACGGTTCGGGACTACCGATGAAGCCGTCCTTACCCTAGTAGGTCGAGATTAGCTACCTCGTATTTACTTAGGGATGCGCGCATATGATGAATGAATGTGGTACAAGCCAGGGCCCAATGAATGTTATGATTATGTTAAAGTATTTAAAAGCATGTTTTTCAAGATTAAGCATCATTTTTTCAAGATTAAGCATCCTTATATATATATATATATGCAATTGCCACATGCATCCATCCATATTATGCATTATATTTATGATAAGAATATTATGCAAAGTAAGTTTATGCAAGGTATGTTTATGCAAATGATTTTACGTATGTTTATGCTAATATAGGATGCCATGATTTAATTGTGTTTATGCTAAGTTAGAATGCCATGATTTTATTTATGTTCTAGTTTAGGATGCCATGATTTATTTATGTTTATGCTAAGTTAGAATGCCATGATTTTGTTTATGTTCATGCTAGTTTAGGATGCCATGATTTATTTATGTTTATGCTAGGGTAAGATGCCATGATTTATTTATGTCTATGCTAGTTTAGGATGCCATGATTTATTTGTGTTTATGCTAGCTTAGGATGCCATGATTTAATTATGTTTATGCTAAGTTAGGATGCCATGATTTTATTTATGTTCACGCTAGTAATGATGCCATGATTTAATTACGTTTGTGCTAAGATAGGATGCCATGATTTTATTTAGGTCCATGCTAAGAAAGTTTATGAGGTTATGTTGATTATGTTTATGTCTATGCCAAGTATTATGGCATGCTATGAATGTTTACGATGTTGATATCTATGCCAAGTATTATGCCATGCCATGAATGTTTTTGTGGTTATGATTATGCCATGCTACGAATGTGATTAAGTTATGTTCATGGCATGACGAATGTATGCTAAGTGATGAAAAGGCTTATGTTCTAAGTAAAGCATTAAGTATGTTAATGTCTTATGTGCTCATGATTAAATGATGAATGGTTTTAGTGAGTAGGAAAGAGTCTTACTAAGCCTGTGTGCTTATAGTCTTATTTTTCTTATACCGCAGATCACGCAAGGGGACAGTAAGGAAGCAGCAGGAGGGCCTTAAAGCATGTGTGTGATAGAGACTTGGCCAAGAGACCATATGTTTGCTCGTCTTATGATAGAACTTTACCTTTACTATTAAGTACTTGAATGTGACTCTATGACATGATGCTACAGTATGACATGATGCTAAGTATGACATGATGCTAAGTATGATATGATGCTAAGTATAAAGTTAATATGCCAAGTTCCCATGTTATGATGCTAGGAATGGTAGTAAGTGCATGTAGGTGTAAGTTTAAAGGTTTCCGCTGCATTATGATGTCTACATGCCCTAAGTATGTTAACGTAACGCCGCTTTATGAAAAGAAAAAAAAAGCGGGCGTTACAGGTTGGTATCAGAGCAGTAACTATCTCACTACACACACATCAAGCCCTCTTCCTGCCGCTTCCAAGTAAGTACCTTTACATATCTGATAGTAGTAAGATGTTTTATGATTTTAAGATATGCAAGTATGAACGATAGTTATGATGAAAAGTACCTTAAGATATGTAACGATGAACGATATTTTATCTTCTTTTAGGAATTAAATACTTTAGAGTAATATGGGGGTAGGAATAACATTAACTCATATTATCCATACTTGTCCTTTATGAAGGAAAACATGGCTAGAAGACAGAGTAATAGAATTAATGAGACTACTTCATCGCCTGACCTGACGCTCAATATACCTTATATCATAACCTATCTTAAGTCACATCATAAGACAATCATGTATAAGTATTCTGCCTGATTACATTAGGTCTAAGTTAGTCATAATATAATTAGTCATAAGTGTGACTCAACCTTATGTTCATAAACATGGTATTAATTGAGCACCATCATAATCTTAGTAATTAAGGTGAACCTAGTATATAACCTGTACATTATATGAGTTACCAATCATATAATATAATTATATTATATTATATAAACCAAATGATAATAATAATATGAGAGTATGTACTAATATAAAATTAGTATAAATATGACTATAATAATTCACCTACCATATAGGTTCTTAATATGAGCCTGCATACAGGTTGACATGTATCATCTCAACCTATAAGTTATCACCTACACATATTATTCCATAAGAAATTATAGGTATTATACCTATAACTTATATGATAAATAACTATAATTTATGATATCATGTATAACCTATAATATAGTCTCATGTAGGGAATTATATGATAGCCTACATACATAGGATTATAACTCTCTCACCTATGTTAGCGTATAGTATTAGTTCCATTATACTAATACTAATATAATTAATGGTATAAGTCATACGGTATAACCTAAAACGATACGCATAGGGTAGTGTTCTACTTACATTAACACTTATTATAGATCATGTGTCCACTATATTTTCATACTAATTATAAATATTAGTATTATCAACGTATGTTTCACTATTATCTTATATATAATATATAAGATTACCTTGAGTTATTTTATGGTAATATAATAAATATGATCTCACTTATCATATAATAACCATTAATTAATATAATTCATAGCTCATGTTGTGAACTAATATTTCAGAACCATACTATTATTAGGTTTACCCATAATTATAATAGGTATATAATTATGATATATGCATATAATTACATCATAGGGCTATTAATGACACTAGCTCAATTATGACAATCATGTATGTCACTTATATCATCAAGGATATAAGTATAAATGACCGTGAATAAAATACACCTAATCTGTATGTCAGATTGGCAATATTATAAGTTCCTTGAATTAAAGAATTAACCCTTATTCGATGCATCTGGGATCCACCAAAATGTATCAAGACCTGAAGGAGAAATTCTAATGGTCCGGTATGAAGAGAGACGTGGCTCAGCATGTTAGTACCTACCTGACTGCCAACGAGTGAAAGTAGAACACCAGCGACCCAGAGGAGCTCTGCAGCCACTTCCGAGTCCAGAGTGGAAATGGGAAGATATCTCTATGGATTTCATTTCAGGACTTCCCAGGACTACAAATGGATATGATGTAGTATGGGTAATTGTGGACAGGTTGACAAAGCCTGCTCACTTCCTAGTAGTCAAGATGACTTATTCGATTGAGCAACTAGCTCAATTATATGCTAGGGAAATAATTAGACTCCATGGAGTTCCCAAGACTATCACTTCTGATAGGGATGGTCGCTTTACCTCACATTTTTGGGAGTGTGTTTAGAAGTCTCTTGGCACTAAATTGCGATTTAGCACCGCCTTTCACCCTCAGACTGACGGGCAAACGGAACGGGTGAATCAAATACTAGAAGATATGTTGAGAGCTTGTGCCCTGGATTTCAAAGGAAGCTGGTGTCGATATCTATGTTTAGCGGAATTCGCATACAACAATAGCTACCAAGCTACTATTGGAATGACACCTTATGAAGCATTGTATGGGAGGAGATGTAGGTCTCCGATCTGTTGGTATGAGGGTGGTGAAAAGAAGGAAATGGGGCTCACAACGGATGTCATCGACAGCACCACCCGAGCTATACAGAATATTCGACAACGGATAGAAACTGCTCAGAGCCGACAGAAGAGTTACGCCGATGTTCGGCGTAAACCACTGGAATTTAGCGTCGGAGATTGGGTGTTTCTGAAAGTGGCTCCTATGAAGGGGGTGACAAGATTTGGGAGGAAAGGAAAACTAAGTCCGCACTATGTGGGGCCATACCTGATTCTGAAAAGAGTCGGTAAAGTGGCATATGAGTTAGAGCTGCCTCCAGAGATGTCAGCTATCCATAATGTATTCCATGTGTCCCTGCTTAAAAAGTGTATCCCAAATATGGACCAAGTGATCGAGCCGCAGACAGTACAAGTGCAAGAGGACCTAAGTTATGAGAGCAAACCCATCCAGATTTTGGATAGGGAGGTTAAGAAGCTGAGGAGTAAGGAGGTACCCTTAGTCAAGGTCCTATGGCAAAGTCAACGGTTCGAGGAAGCTACCTGGGAACGCGAGGACGAGATGAGGCGTAAGTACCCGGAGTTGTTCTAAGTTCGAGGATGAACTTTCACGAGGTATGGGGGATTGTAACGACCTGGAAAATTCTCTTAATATTTCCTTAAAATATTAAGCATGTCTAGATGATTTTCGGAGGAACCTAGAAATATTAATGCGAACTTTGGCCTAGAAAATCCATGTTTTCTCATTTAAATTGGGAAAAAGGGCACTAATGGGCCTTATATGGGTTTTTTAGTACCATAATTATTGATGGATTTTAGGTGAAACTTTATATAAATATAAAGGGATTTTAATGAGAAATATTAACATAATTATGGGGGGATTTTTAAGGGATTTTGGAAAATACTGGGAAAATAAAAGAAAATAGGTGGGAAAAAAAAATTGTGCATCTACCAAGGATTGAACCTTGGACCCCTTGTACAACCATGTATGCTCTAACCAACTCACCTAGCAAGGGAATGTTATGAGGGAATGAAGTGGATATTAGGTAAGGCTTAGAAGAAGATGAAGGGTCATGGAGAGACTCTTCATTTACCTCCTTAATGGGTTATAAAGAGGGGGGTTTGGGAGTTACCTCTTCTTTCCATCACTTGACATTTTTTTCCTCCTCCTTCCCTCATCCTAGCCGAACACCACAAGGAGAGTTTCCCTTGGAAAAACTCCACAAGAAGGTCTCATCTCCAAGATCTAAGGGTTTTCCAAGGATACAAGGACAAGGGGGTTCAAGGGTCCAAAGATCTTACCATTTCCTTCTCTTTTAAGGTTTAGAAATCAAGATCAACCAAGGTAAGACTCCCTCACCTGTGGTATAATAGTTCCTTATGTTTTTAGCATGATATATTGGTTGATTTTGGGATTTGATGTTAAAAGAAACAAGAAAAGCAAACCAAGAACCCTAGGATACCCTATGGGTTTCGGTCACTAGAAGTTTAGGGTCAAAGATGATGCTAAAAATCTTTACAATGTTGTTTAATGTTCTCTCATGATGTTTAGAGATTAAATATAATTTTTGGGGTACCCTAGAATACCCTAGGGTTTCGGCCAACATCAAGAACTCATGTGTGGGGTTGGGTTTAAAACCTCAAGTATATGTTTTATGTTTTATCATGATATAAGGGAGATGGAGGGTCTTTATGTGAATGTTTCACATGGCCTAGAGACCCTATAGGTTTCGTCCAAGTACCCTAATAGGGTGGAAAGTTAGGACTTATTTCAAGTAAGGGCCCCAATGGCCCTATGGTAAGGTATGGTTGGTATTTAACAATTGATTTGGGGTTTTTAATGGAATTTTTCCATACCCCCATGGCCTTGAAGTTTCGGCCAAGAGTAAGATTAGGGCTAAAGGATTAGGGTTGGCCTTAAGTATGGAATCAAAGGGTTCCTATGGCCTAGTATATGTGTATGAGATGTTGTTTGGGAAGTTATGCGAAGGTTCATGGACCTAGGGTTCCTTGGGGACTTTCGGCCAAGGACATAACCTAGGGCTAGGGTTGGGTTAAACCTACCAAGATGCTTGTGTATAGGTTACTAAGAGGTATGTTTAAGTAAGATGGAAGAATTTTTATGTTAACCAAACCATTAGTTTATATGTCATGAATTATATGATTAGGTCATAAATGTTTAAGACATGTGCCATGATCTAGGAATGATAGGTATGTATGCCATGTTTTATGAATAATATGTATGTATGCCATGTCTTATGAATGATATGAAGGTATGCCATGTTTATGAATAAATTTTATGTATGCCATGCTTTATGAATGATGTGTACATATGCCATGTTTAAGAATGAAAATGATGAATGAAGTTAAAGTTCATGCCTTCAAGGCATAACGATGATGTTAAGTATGATGCATGAATGAATATGCTATGAATGATGATGAATGAGAAAGCATGTGAAAGCATTTTATTTTATTTTATGGGCTTGTACCGGACCTAAGTAAGGTCCACGGTTCTGGACTACCGATGAAGCTGTCCACGGTTCGGGACTACCGATGAAGCTATCCTTACGGTTCGGGACTACCGATGAAGCCGTCCTTACCCTAGTAGGTCGAGATTAGCTACCTCGTATTTACTTAGAGATGCGCGCATATGATGAATGAATGTGGTACAAGCCAGGGCCCAACGAATGTTATGATTATGTTAAAGTATTTAAAAGCATGTTTTTCAAGATTAAGCATCCTTTTTTCAAGATTAAGCATCCTTATATATATATATATGCAATTGTCACATGCATCCATCCATGTTATGCATTATATTTATGATAAGAATATTATGCAAAGTAAGTTTATGCAAGGTATGTTTATGCAAATGATTTTACGTATGTTTATGCTAATATAGGATGCCATGATTTAATTGTGTTTATGCTAAGTTAGAATGCCATGATTTTATTTATGTTCTAGTTTAGGATGCCATGATTTATTTATGTTTATGCTAAGTTAGAATGCCATGATTTTGTTTATGTTCATGCTAGTTTAGGATGCCATGATTTATTTATGTTTATGCTAGGGTAAGATGCCATGATTTATTTATGTCTATGCTAGTTTAGGATGCCATGATTTATTTGTGTTTATGCTAGCTTAGGATGCCATGATTTAATTATGTTTATGCTAAGTTAGGATGCCATGATTTTATTTATGTTCACGCTAGTAATGATGCCATGATTTAATTACGTTTGTGCTAAGATAGGATGCCATGATTTTATTTAGGTCCATGCTAAGAAAGTTTATGAGGTTATGTTGATTATGTTTATGTCTATGCCAAGTATTATGGCATGCTATGAATGTTTACGATGTTGATATCTATGCCAAGTATTATGCCATGCCATGAATATTTTTATGGTTATGATTATGCCATGCTACGAATGTGATTAAGTTATGTTCATGGCATGACAAATGTATGCTAAGTGATGAAAAGGCTTATGTTCTAAGTAAAGCATTAAGTATGTTAATGTCTTATGTGCTCATGATTAAATGAAGAATGGTTTTTATGAGTAGGAAAGAGTCTTACTAAGCCTGTGTGCTTATAGTCTTATTTTCCTTATACCGCAAATCACGCAAGGGGACAGTAAGGAAGCAGCAGGAGGGCCTTAAAGCATGTGTGTGATAGTGACTTGGCCAAGAGACCATATGTTTGCTCGTCTTATGATAGAACTTTACCTTTACTATTAAGTACTTGAATGTGACTCTATGACATGATGCTACAGTATAACATGATGCTAAGTATGACATGATGCTAAAGTATGACATGATGCTAAGTATGATATGATGCTAAGTATAAAATTAATATGCCAAGTTCCCATGTTATGATGCTAGGAATGATAGTAAGTGCATGTAGGTGTAAGTTTAAAGGTTTCTGCTGCATTATGATGTCTACATGCCCTAAGTATGTTAACGTAACGCCGCTTTATGAAAAGAAAAAAAACGGGCGTTACAGTCGGGCCCAACAGAAGGATGTTTATCTATTTTAAAGTATAAGAGTATACAAGTTTTCAAGTTTTCAAAAGCAAGTATTTGTTCCAAGCATGTAAAGTATTTTTCAATTCAAACAAGGTTTTCAAATGCAAGCATTTGTTACAAGTGTATTCATGAGCATATTCATGTTAAGCATGGCATTTCTAGTTTCATATGTTTTTAAAGCAAGCATTCTTTTGACCAAGAGTATGATTTATCTTGATTGCATGTTTTGTAAGAATATGGTCTATTTTCTAAGCAATTTACTTATAGTTTGCATCATTTTATTGCAGATAAAGGTAAAGAAAGGATGTAAGTCAAGGAGGCTAACGGAAGGATGATTGGTGTTAGTGGCGGTAGAACCATGGAGTGAGAACTTGAGATGAGACTTGCTTAGTGTTAATTTTATTATTTCTGCAAAGATATAAGTTTGAGTTGCTATGGATAGTTCATGAACTAGCACAAGTAATATGATTATGAGTTTTAACTATAGTAGAAGTAGAAGTGGTTTTATTTGAGGTATTCATATGTTTCTAAAGTCTAGACTTGAAATTCCAGAAGTATCGGTTGACTGCTCAAGGTAGCAGTCGGCTGCCCTCAGTGAATTCGAGGGAACAGAAAGATTGGTCGAGTGAAATCCAGGTGGAGTAGACTGGTAATTCCACCAGTCGACTGGTCCAGTGCCAACTTTTGAACAGAAAGATTGGCGGAGTGATTTAGCCTAGGAGTCGACTGGCACCAGTCGACTGCACCTATCATCAGTCGACTGGGAGAAATGAAAAAAAAAGAAAAGAGAAGAAGAAATTGTGACCTCCCTCTAAGGTTAAGGTTATGAAGAGAGGGTCGTTACAGCTCGGGTCCCTGCTTGCGCGGCTAGAGGAGGAGGAGGCGAGATAGCACGATCAACTGGAGGCGTGTTGGAGAACAGTAGAACCTACAAAGCCATAATAGTTGGAAATTTGATTTTCATATTTATTGATTGCTGTTTAATATGCTTGTTGTGGTTTCTTGAAAAATTCCTCGTTTTAAAAATAACTAAGTGGGAGAGGGAATTTTTGAGTCCCATGGCCTCCATTACTAGTTCGAAAAGTGATGTATACAAACCTGTACGTTGGCTCTGAGTGCCTTCCTCCACATCGGATCAGTTTGTTTTTCAGATCACTAGTTCAAACTTCCTTATGGATGATTTTAGGAAATTATTTAGGAGCATATGATCTTCCCCATCAGAAAGGACATAATCCTAAATAATGGACTTAGTATCAAATAATGGTGTACACTTATATGCAATTAATAGTATCCTCCCCATCAGAGTCACTGCTATTATTTGTATGGCCGAAGATAAACCAACTATTAATTTTATTTGTCAAAAAGTAAGGTTGACAAGATAATAAAATTACTAGGTAAATAAAATTACTAGGTAAAACCTCCTCTTACAAATGTTTGAATTAGTATACGTCCACACTATCATGGCATACGAAATTCACGGTATTTTGAGGTGTTGGTGAATTTAAAATTTTATTGTTTAAGGAATCAATATTATTTTAAATTTTAATATTTTGATCAATGTGATCCTTAGGTTTTTTCATTATGACTTTCAATCCCCTTGCTGTGATTTTAAAAGAAAATAAACTTACTGGTCCAAATTATATTGATTGGAAAAGAAACTTGGATATTGCCTTAACTGTTGAGGAGTAAAATTTGTACTTTTTGAGATATGTCCTGCTAAGCGCAGAGTTGATTCTAGTGAAGAGGAGAAAGAGAGTTATAGGAAATGGGTAAAGGTAGAAGAGATGGCGCGATGTTACATTTTCCATGTCAAATGTACTGCAACATCAGCATCAGGCCTTCGTTACTGCCTATGACATGATGCTCAATCTCAAGGAACACTTCAGACACCAGAATCGGGTTGCTAGGCAAGAGGCTATGAGGAACTTGATGACGACCACCATGGCTGAGGGAAAACCCGTGAGGGATCATGTCCTCAAGATGATGGCTCATTTGAAAGAGATGGAAGTCCTTGGAGCTAAAATCGATGGGGAAACCCAGGTCGATATCATTCTCCAGATGCTACCAAAGAGTTTTGAGCAGTTCCACCTGAACTACAACATGAACAAAAGGATGTATTCATTGGCGAAACTTTTGACAGAACTCCAGGCAGCAGAAGGGCTATTTCGTTAAAGTGCTTAAGCTTATGTTGCTGAAAACGTTTCTACTTCTAAGCCAAAAGGAGGAAAGAAGAAGAAGAAACAAGCTGGTTGGGCAAAGAAAGCGGCTGGATCTCAAGGTGGAGTGAAGAAGCCGAAAGACAAGTGCTTCACATGCAAGCAGGCTGGACATTGGAAGGTGGATTATCCCCACCGAAAGGAGAAAAATCAAGGTATATCTTTTTTTATTAGTTGTTGAAACATGTTTAGCGATGTTATCTACCAGTACCTGGTGTGTAGATACGGGAGCCACTGATCATGTCTGCAATTCATTGCAGGGGTTCCAAGAAACCAGACGACTATCTGAGGGTGAGATTACCGTCTACATGGGCAATGTTACAGAGGTGGCACCTGTTGCAGTGGGAGATATTCATTTATCTTTTGCTAAAAATAAATCTTTGGTTTTGAGAAATTGTCTTTACGTACCTTGTTTTAGAAAGAACTTGATTTTAGTTTCTAAATTAGTTATGGATGGATATTCTGTTTCTTTTAATGACAGAGTTGTTATCAAAAGGAATAGGGTGATTATCTATTTTGGTGCGTTGGTTGGCAATTTGTATACTCTTAATCCAATAACTCCTACGATGCAAATGGAAATTAATAACACATCTTCTAATTCTAATAAGAGAAAAGGACCTTCAAAAATGAACCAAACATATCTTTGGCATCTAAAGTTAGGTCATATTTACTTAAGTAGAATTCAAAGGTTGATAGCTGATGGACCTTTGGGTTCATTGGTGGTGGAAGATTTACCAACCTGCGAATCTTACTTGGAAGGAAAAATGACCAAGAGGCCTTTTAAAGCCAAGGGGTATAGTGTCTTCCAATGTCCAGTCTGCTTGCACGTGAAGCACTTTCCTTTAGGCTTCTTCACGCCATCCTGAGGTCCCTGTAATCCAGCCAAATTCTTTGCCCCAGCTTGTTTCTTCTTCTTCTTACCTTTCGGTTTAGAAGTAGAAACTTCTTGAGCAACGAAAGCATGTGCACTCTGAGGAGAAACCCCTTCTGTCGCCTGGAGTTCCGTCAGAAGTTCCGCCAATGAATATGTATGTTTGTTCATATTATAGCTTAGGTGAAACTGCTCAAAACTCCTTAGTAGAGATTGGAGAATGATATCGACCTGGGTTTCCCCATCGATCTCTGCTCCTAGGACTTCCATCTCATTTAGCCGAGCCATCATTTTGAGAACATGTTCCCTCATGAGCATACCCTCAATCATGGTGGTCATCATCAAGCTCGTCATTACTTCTGGCCTAGCGGCCCGATTCTAATGTCCGAAGAGTTCTTTGAGATTCAACGTCACATCATAAGTAGTGGAAGAAGCCTGATGTTGATGTTGCTGTACATTTGACATAGAAGCCAAATTGTGACACTGCGCCATCTCGTCTGCTTTTATCCACTGCTTAAAACATTTCTTCTCCTCTTCATCAAAATTCATGCTAGGCTTTTCAGGACAGAACTCAAAATGTACACATTTGGATTCCTCGGCAGTCAAGACAATATCCAAATTTGGTTTCCAATCATTATAGTTAGGGGAAGTAAGTTCATTTTCTTTTAAAGCAAGTGGGTTGAAAGTCATTTTGAAAATTTCCTAAGAATCACAACGATAACAAACTTTAGATTTCAAAAAATATTGTTTCCTCAAACAATAAATTTTAAAATCAACCAACACCTTAAAACACTTAGAATATCGGATGTCATGATAGTGTGGACGTATACGAATTCTACATTTGTAAGAGGAGGTTTTATCCATTAATTTTATTATCTTGTCAACTTAACTTTTTGAAAAATAAAATTAATAGTTGGTTCCTCTTCGGCCCTACAAATAATAGCAATGACTCCGATGGGGAGGATACTATTATTTGCATCTAAGTGTTTACCATTACACGATACTAAGAAAATTATCTCGGATTATGTGTTGTCCGATGGGGAAAATCACACACTCCTCAATAACTTCCTATAATCATGGCTGACCTAGTGATCTACAGAACAAGCTCATCCGATAGGGAGGAAGGCACTCAGAGCCAACGCGCAAACTTGTTCGCATTACATGTCAAATTAGTAATGGAGAGTCACGGGACTCTTAGAGTCCCTCTCCCACTTAGTTATTTATAATTGAGGAATTTTTATGCATGCACGACAAGCATATAAACTAAAAGCAATAAACAAGAAAAAACTAATTTTTCCAACTATTATGTCTTTAGTCTTCAATATGCCTCCAGTCGTGTCGCCACCTCGTCTCCACCTCCTATCACCATGCGCAAGCTCCATGAAGGGGTTCTCCGAGCCAAGATAAAATGCTATTTAATTTACATCCATCGATCCTATACTCCACAAAGGAGTGTACATCAAATCTAGGTCGAAAGTAAATCAAAAGCGCAGCAAAACAAGTGTCGTATTTAATTACAAAAATCAAATACCAAATTTAGCCTCGTCAACCCTAAGGATTCAAATAAATTTACATACATGCACAACCAATCACATACACACATATTATAGTCGGATCTCGTGCCTGCAACCAAAGAGTTAGCCTACGCACATCTTACTATTATCCGGCAAAATAAAATACATGATAAAGTGCAAAAATGAAACCGAATCCAAAACACACAAAACCGGAAACCATTGGCTCTGATACCAATTGTTGGTTTCCACCAAGGGGGATTTCGGGTCGCGCATCGGAAACCTCTCCATGTCCATGGATTAAAATTTTAATCCGAATGGAGACCTATTTCCCAAACGACCATCTCATCATCGTGCTAACCGATTCGAGCGATCGCTTGAACAACCATGTTGTTCTAGCAATCAATCTCGTCCAATCGATTAGCCGCGGAATAGATGATGAGTGGATCGCCGGTTTTTATGTTTATCATCGGGGTCCAAGATTATTATTAACATGAAATAAAGAATAATAATCAAACATGTAATTAATTAATCACATGAAATAATAGAAAGAACAAAGGAATCAAAGGAGAAGTTATACCTTCCCTTTTACCTCGTGATCTTCTACTGTACGACCCCACCCTCCTTGGACGTCGTGTGGGCGATGATCTACCAAGAACCGAAGTCACCAAGGCCACCAACCAATCCCCTACTCCTTGCGCTGAACACCCTAACCCTAGGGTTGCCGCCAACCACCTTAAGGAAGAAGAAGAAGAAGGCGAAGAGAAGACAAAGGGCTCTTCTCCTTCGCTAGAACCATAACCTACCTTCTCCTTTTCTTCCTATCATGTGGCACCAAGCACCACAACAAAGAAAACAAAGCCTCCTCTTCTTCCAAACCCGTGCCACCGAGCACCACCAAGGAAGAATCTCGCCTCCCTCCTTGCACCGGTGTGAGCTCCTTCCTCTCTTCTCGCCGCACACCACAACAGGAAGAGAAGGCCTCTTCCTTTATCTAGTAGTTGCCGGCCATAAAGAAGATGAGAAAAGGAGAAGAGAAGTGGAAGAAAAAGAAATAATCTTCCTTCTTCCTTTCCACTCGCCGGCATGCCCTAGGAGAGAGATGGTAGAGAGAGGAGGAGAGCAGAGGCATAGGGTTGGATGATCAATTGGATGTCTTGGTCTCATGACTACATGGGTATATATATAGGGCTACAATAGGGACCATGAGGAGGAGTTGGGTCTTGGTCACCTAATGGATCAAGGCCCAGTCCATTAATGAAGATCCATTCCACTAAAGAATCATCGTTGATCTACCTCACCAACCCCCATATTTAAATATGGGCTACACCTATTATAGTACAAATATCTCCCCGTATTTAAGATATCGAATGTCCGTTAATTAATTAAATTACTGACAATTTAATTAATAAACATCTAACTCCTTGAGTAGTACCACTCAACCTTATCATCATGTCGGACCAAGTCCACTTGCAGGATTTAACATGATGAACCTTGTGAGCTCCTCAAGAGGACATCATCAACGCAACTCACCAGGACACGATTTCCTTTTATAATCAACGACACACCATGTAAATAATATTATTTCCCATCTTACCGGGCCTATCGATTTAACACATAAATCTCGCTCATTGGTAAATCAAAGAAATAAATATTAAGTACATGTGCCTGTTATTATATTAGGATTCAAATCATGTACTCTATAATAACTAAGGTCTGATTCAATTATAAAGTCAGTATAATTTGAATCACCTCTATGTCGGCCCTGCTCAATACACACAAAATGCACTAGTGTAATTCTATGGTCAAGATAAACCAATACCAAATTACACTACAACCATCCCAATGGTTTGTCCAAATTCATCTCGGTTGTGATCCTTTACTTATACTCTACAAGGAACTGATAACATGATCTTCTGTGCGACACCACACACCATGTTATCTACAATGTAAAATATCAGACAATATGCACATACTAATATAAATATGTAAATAGTGATCTTGTGATTCTCATTCAAAATGTAGATGTCTATATAAAAGCAAGGCTTTTAGTATACATCCTAACAGGACCTATGACGAAGAACTCCAAGATAAAGATAGGTATCTTGGCAAAAGGCGATGAATTCTGAGATAGAATCTATGGATTCTAATCAAGTCTGGGAGCTATTGGAACCACATGATGGTGTAAAAGCCATTGGATGTAAATGGGTCTACAAAAGGATGAGAGGATCAGATGGGAAGGTGGAAACCTTTAAAGCAAGGCTTGTTGCGAAGGGGTATACTCAGAAAGAGGGGATCGATTATAAGGAAACTTTTTCGCCAGTAGTCATGCTTAAGTCTATTCGAATTCTCTTGTCTATTGATGCTCATATGGATTATGAGGTTTGGCAAATGGATGTCAAGACAGCATTCCTTAATGGATGTCTTGAAGAGAACATCTATATGAAGCATCCAGAGGGATTCATTGAAAAGGGCAAAGAGCATCTTGTGTGCAAGCTAAATCGGTCCATTTATGGATTGAAACAAGCTTCAAGATTATGGAACATCCATTTTGATGAGGTAATCCAGTCTTATGGATTCATACAATGTCCGGATGAGTCTTGTGTATACAAGAGGAGTGACGAAAACGTAGTGGTATTTCTTATAATATACGTAGATGACATTTTGCTCATTGACAATAATGTCAAAGTATTGTTAGACGTAAGGGTATGGTTGTCCAAACAGTTTGATATGAAGGACTTGAGAGAAGCTGGACACATCCTTGGGATCAAAGTTATAAGGGATCACAAGAAAAGGATGTTGTGCTTATCTTAAGCTTCGTATATTGACACTATCCTAGCTCATTTTAGCATGCAAAACTCCAAGAAAGGTTTTTTACCTTTTCAGAATGGAGTACCTTTATCTAAGGAGATGTGTCGTAAAACATTAAAGGAGATAGAGGAGATGAAGGCAACCCCTTATGCTTCGGTTGTAGGGAGTCTAATTTATGCTATGTTATGTATGAGATTGGATATCTATTTTGCCGTGGGCATGGTTAGCAGATATCAAAGTAATCCAGGACAAGGATATTAGACTACGGTAAAACATATTTTAAAGTACCTGAAAAGGACTAAAAATTATATGTTGGTTTACCAGGCAGATCATTTTGGTCCCTGGAGGTTACATGGATTCTGATTTCCAATCAGATAGAGATAACAGTAAGTCTACCTTGGGTTATGTGTTTACTTTGGGATGTGGAGCCATAGTATGGAGGAGTATTAAGCAGAAATGCATTGCGGACTCCACTATGGAAGCTGAGTATATGACGGCCTCTGACGCAGCCAAAGAAGTTGTATGGCTCAGAAGCATCTTAATGGACTTAGAGGTGATTCCTGGTTTGCCCAAAGCTATCACAATTTATTGTGATAACAGTGGTGCAGTAACAAACTCAAGGGAACCATGAGACCATAAGGCAAGTAAACACATTGAGTGCAAGTACCACCTGATACGAGACATCGTAAAGCGAGGAGAAGTTGTTATGACCAAGATTGTATCAACAGAAAACCTGGCAGATCCTTTCACTAAGGCCCTTCTAGCGAAAGCTTATGATAGGCATGTTGAGGGGATAGGAATCAGATGTATGGTAGTTTGATTGGCAGCATAGTCTTTTAGTATAAGTGGGAGATTGTTAGGATGTATGTTATAAGCCTAGCTTTTGTATGAACATCTAATTTTGAAATAAGAATCACAGTGGTCCTGTGTTTGTATTTTATATTTGTTATATATGTAGTTGTCTATTACTTCACATTGTAGATAACATGGTGTGTGGTGTCACACAAAAGATCATGTTATCATTTCCTTGTAAAGTATAAGTAGTAGCTCACAACCAAGATGGATTTGGACAAACCATTGGAACGGTTGTAGTAAATTTGTATTAGTCTGTCTTGACTATAGAATTCCACTAGTGCACTTTGTGTGTATTGAGCAAGGTCGTTTTGAGGTGATTCGATTTATACTGACTCTATAATCGAACAAGACTTCGATTATTATGGATGTGTATGCTTTTAATCCCGATATAATAACGAGCATATATACTTAATATTTATTTCTTTAATTTACCAATGGGCGAGATTTAGTCGTTAAATCAATAGGCTCTGTAAATTGGGAAATAATATTATTTATATGGCGTGTCATTGATTATAGAAGAAAACTGTGTCCTAATTATTTAGGCTGATGATGTCCCCTTGAGGAGCTCATAGGGATTATCATGTAAATCTTGTAGGTGGACTTAGTCCGACATGATAATGAAGTTGTGTGGTACTACTCTTGGAGTTATATGTTAATTAATTAAATTATTATTAATTTAATTAATTAACAGGCATGCGATATTTTAAACATGGGGAGATAATGTACACATAATAAGAAGGAGCACATATTTCATTATGGGGTTGGTGCGGTAGTTCAATAATAACCCTTTAGTGGAGCGGGTTACTATTAACGGGTCAGGTTAAAGATCCGTTAGGAGACCATAACCAACTCCTCCTCATAGTCCCTATTGTAGCCTATATATTGCCTCCTAAACCATCATGAGAAAACCTAAGGGTTATTATTTTCTCCCTCTCTCGCTCTCTCTCTCTCCTCTTGGGCGTGCTCCACCGGCAACAAGGGAAGGGGGCAGCTAGGTTTCAAGAGGGAGAAGGAGGAATAACTTCATCTTCTTTCTCTTCTTCTCTTCTCTTCTCTTTTAGGTTTAGGGACAGTGACACCTTGAGGAGCTAGGGTCGGCCAGTGCACCTTGGACAAGAAGAAGGGGGTGGCAACAAGAAGGAAGAAGAAGAAGGGCTTTGGTGGCTTTCATTCTTGGAAGATCGTCGCTCACACGACGTCCAAGAAGGAGGATAGGAATACAATAGATGATCAAGAGGTATATCTTGTTTTTATTCCGCTTGTATTAATTGTATTTTATTTTTCTGATGGATCCCGAAACAAACACAAGAACCGGTGATCCAATCTTCATCTTCTATTCCGCTGCTAATCGATAAAGGAGTTTGATTTCTTGAACAACAAGTATGTTAAAGCGATCACTCAATCAAAAAGCATGATGATGAAGTAAGTCATTCGAGAAGTTTTCTTTCCCTATCCGGATTAGTTCTAATCTATAGAATTTTAATCCAGGGATATATGGAGGAATCCCAATGCCAACAGAGGTAACATAGAGAGTCTGGTTAAAGGGATACCCCCTGTCACATGAGGGCCCCCGATTATACGTCTTTAGATTACCCAAGTCACTCTCTAACACGGGATTGAATGAGAAAAACTTATTAAGTACAATTAGATAATACCTTGTAAGAAATTGACCTACATTTCAAAGCAACACTCGAGATGTTAGGTTATCGGGATACCGTCTGTCATTGAGGGCCCCCTGGTCATACAATTTTGTGAATTCCCTCTACGTGATGACCAATTCATATAATAGTTCAATTAAACAACACATTCAAGCAATTCAACTTCACATAAGCATTTTATCAAATATGAACAAGGCATACACATGTCATAGGAATAGAGAAACAACCAAATCCAAAGTGCTTACATCAATAATTATGTTACAATTACTCCCTAAAACCTAGAGCTCGGAGATCTATCCCATAAACATAGAAATTGAACTCATAGACATAAAATAAGAAAGTTTCAACCTAATATAAAGAGAAAGTGTGGTGCAAGATGCATCATTGATGTCCTCCTCTAGTGTTTCAATGTTTAACAATATGCTTAGGTTAGTGATACATTGAACAAGGTAAGGGTGAGTCAAGAAATCAGTACCAAAGTGAAGAAAAGTCCTAGTTAACCTAGGCAATAAGTCCTGGTTCGAAGAATTGGGCACTAAGTTCTGATCATGGATTGGGCACTAAGTCCTGGCCGTGGGCTGGGCACCAAAGACCTGACCGAGGGTTAGGCACGAAGTCCTGATTCGAGGAATTGAGCAATAAGTCTTGGCTGAGGGTTGGGCACCGAAGTCCTGACATAGGGTTGGGCAATAAGTCCTGGTTGTGGACTGGGCACGAAGTCCTGATTCGAGGAATTGGACAAGAAGTCCTAGCCGAGGGCTGGGCATCGAAGTCCTGGTGAAAGCTGGGCAATAAGTCCTAGTCGTAAGATTGGGCAAAAGTCCAACCGGTGCAGCCGATTGGCAAACTTTTCCTGAGAGGAGTAGGTGAAAGGCGCGTTCCCCGGGAAAGGAACATAGGCATCAGTTCGACCTATGGTTTCATGGAAATCCAAAGTCAGAACCAATTCGTTAAAGCTTAGAATATATATGTGCTTGTCTTGTGTTTGTATATCTTGCAGGTACCTAGAATTGGAGGCAAAGCATGCAAACAAACACACAAAATAGCTGGAAGGCTGCTCCTGGGCGCCTGAATGGATACAGGCGCCCAAGAGCATTCAAGCACCCTGGATGCCAGGCGCCTGAATGAATCAGGTGCCCAATAAGTTCTTGGGTGCCCAAGATGAAGGTTTTATCAACTTCGCGAAGTTCACGATTTGGATGGATTTTTTACAGCAACTAAGGTGCCCCATAGCAACACAGGCGCCCAACAAAAGGCTATATAAAGGGGTTTGACCCCTCAACTCAGAAAATCAACCACGACATCATTCTAAGCATTCTGAATGACGATAAAGCGCTAGAGATGTGACCAAGGATGCTCCAGGGGGAAGTGTGCGGCACTTCAGGAGTTCCAGATCGGCCGAGTCTTCGACATTTCGTTTGGTTTGATTTATTTTATACAATTAATTTTCTTATCGTTTTGATTGTAAAACGTGCACTGTAAGACAAGTTTCTCCGCCTCCTAAAAGTTCGGAAAGGTGACCATTAGTGGATGAGCATTTCCCGTGCTTAGGCCTTGGACGTATTGACCCTGGGGGTTGGGAACCAAGTAAAAAATCCATGTGCATTCTGAGTTGTTACTTTTCGTTCTTTTTGTTTTCCACTGCTACTGACTCTGTATCTAGAACGAACGATTAAAAGTCAAGTTTCCTGAAGTTTTTAACGAGTCGATATTCACCCCCCCTCTATCGATGGCACCGGTCCTCACAAGTGGTATCAGAGCCTGGTCGTACACCGGACTAACAGCTGACGGAGCAAAGACGCCAGGAGTTGAGGGGGAACCCAAAGGTTAATCAAGTATTTTTCTTTAATTATGGTAAATTTTAAATTTTATATTATATGTTTCAAGTGCAGAGAGAGAGGACACTATAAAAATCAGTGTCCTACTCATAAGACTCGATCGTCACCACCGCGATAAAGGAGGTACCAGTACCAGGAGTCTAGAGAGACAAGAGCCACATCCGCTGCTTTAGATACCAAAAGCTGGGACATTGTAAGAACCAGTCCCAGACTGGAAAAAGGCTCGAACCACAACGCCAAAAATTGCGACTACGACGAAAGAGGTACGAAGGATTAATTTTGGCAATAAGTTTCAAGTTTCCACAAAAATAGATAAATTTTCTTTAAAGTAAATAATCCTTACGTTAATATCCCTGTTAAATTAGATTACCTACATAACAATTTAAATATCTTGCATGGTAAATTAGTAAGTGATGAATCTAAATCAAAGTTAGACAATGCTGAAATATCAAATATTAACTCGTTAATTCATGATATTATTGCAATAATTTTTAGAATTAATTCTAATAATATTACTGATATTTTTGATAATATTAAGGATAATGATAATATTATTGATTATTCTAAAGATAGTGATAATTCTGAAATTAATTTTGATGATATTAAAGATAATTCTGAGAATTTTAAAGATGATTTTGAGGATACCAAAGATAATTCTGAGGATATTGAAACTAAAACCTCTTTAGATAATGATTTAATTATCAAGTTTTTGGATAATCTTGAAGATAATTATAAAACACTAACTAGTAGTCCTGAAAACTATTCTACCTACTATGAAGATATAGAAGGATATAACTTTGATGATGAAGATGAGGATGAAAATGAATTTTTTAGAATTAAGGCTACAATTAATAAAGTCTACAAAGCATAAGTTAGATAAACTTGAAAAATTAAATGAAAAAGAAATTGCAGATGAGTCAGAGATTTTTGAATTAATAAAATTAATGCAACTAGACCCAAAACTTTTAACTCAATTTAAATCTTAATTAAATTAATCCTAATTAAAGCTTAATTAATTTAATCCTAATTAAACCTTAATTAATTTAATCCTAATTAAACCGTAATTAATTTAATCATAAATCCTAATTAAACCTTAATTAATTTAATCCTAATTAAACCTTAATTAATTTCATCCTAATTAAACCATAATTAATTTAATCCTAATTAAACCTTAATGAATTTATTCCTAATTAAACCTTAATTAATTTAATCCTAATTAAACCTTAATTAATTTATTCATAATTAAACCTTAATTAATTTAATCCTGATTAAACCTCAATTAATTTAATCCTAATTAAATCTTAATTATTTTTTTATCCTTAATTTAATCCTTAATTATTTTAACTTTTATTAATCTTAATTAATTTAATCCTAATTAAATCTTAATTAATTTAATCTTAATTAATTTTTCTATCTTAATTTAATCATTAATTATTTTAACTTTATCCTAGTTAATTTAATAAAAATTAAACTTCAATTAATTTAATCCTAATTAAATCTTAATTAATTTTTTTCCTTAATTTAATCCTTAGTTATTTTAACTTTAATTAATCCTAATTAATTTAATCATAATTAAACGTCAATTAATTTAATCCTAATTTAACCTTAATTAATTTAATCCTCTAATTAATCCTTAAATAATTTTAATCCCAAATCGTAACAACTTAAATCTTAAATTATTTTAACCTAAATTAAATCTTAATAACTTAAACTCAAATTAAATAAAATTTTAGCCAACTGCAACAATCAATTTAATAATATTAAATATGTCAAAGTGGGTTGGCATATTCGCGGGTTCGCACGACATGTATCAAATCGGAAATTTGATACATTATTAGAAACTTAATTAAAAATGCCTTGACTTGATTGAATCATGCATTTGCTAATTTTTTTTAATATATGTCATGACATTCATGTTTAAATTTTTGCATGATTTAGAATGGTTAGTTAAGGACAAAAGACTTACTTGAAACTTGAACAATATATTGGTGCAGGCAGCACCTAAGTCAAACCTGGGTTTTGATAATGGCAAAGGGTTCAAAAGTTAAGATGTTATTGTGATCTAACATATTTACTGAGTGTGCAGGAAAAGTTCTAGGTGCACTAGGGAAGAAGTCCTGGCAAAGGGCTGGGCAAAGAAGTCCTGTGTAACGCCCGTAAAATCCTCTCAATATTTTTCTTTAAAATATTGATCATGCTTATATGGATTCTTGAGTAATATATGAATATTAGCATGAACCTTAGCATGATTTCTTATATAGATTAAAAAGCTAAGTACTAATGGGCCTTACATGGACTCTTCTAGTACCATGGCTAGTAGTGGACCTTAGGTAGAATTTAACATAAATAGAAATGACTTCCAATTAGGAATATTAGTATGACTCTTGGTGGGCTCTTATGTGGGCCTTGCCAAAAACAAGAGTAAATGAGATAAAAAGAAAGTGCATGCACCAAGGATTGAACCTTGGACCTAGAGCCTCATCATGCATGTACTAACCAATTCACCTAGCAAGGGAGTGCTATTGGGAAAAGAAAGGAGATTTTAGTTGAGGCTAAAAGGAGGTGAAGAGGCACCATGTGAAGAGGCACCATGCCCCTTCACTTAGTATAAAAGAAGTAGATGAGAAGGGAAGAGACACTTGAGTTATTTTCTCCTCTTCTTCTTCCACCAAGGCTCTTCCTCTTCTCCCTTCTTTCTCCTCCTTTCCTCTTCTTGCCGTGAGCCACAAGGGGACTTTTCCCCTTGGAAAAGTCCACAAGAGGACTCCCTCTTGAAGATCCAAGTTCTTCTACAAGGCTACAAGGGCAAAGGGTATTCTAAGGCCAAGAAGGTTTTCTTTGGTTTCTCTATTCAAGGTCTATAACCAAGATAAAGAGAAGTAAGACTCCCTCACCTGTGATATAATAGTTTTGATGTTATCTTTCATGATTTAAGATGTTGTTTGGACTCTATGTTGAGAAAACTATGGAATAGGGCTTCCTAGGGTTTCGGCCAAGCAAGTTTTTGGGGTTTGGGATGAGGTTAAGGTCTCACTTATGTTTCCTAATGCTTTCTCATGATAAAATAAGAATGAATTATGAGTTGTGGAATTTTTGTAGCACCCTAAGACCCTATAAGTTTCGGCCACCTCTTACCTTTCATAGTTAGGATTAAATCTAACCCTCCAAGCATGCTTATTATGATTCCCTATGTTACAATGGATGTTAATTGAAATTATATGAATTTTTCCATGGACTTAAGACCCCTATAAGTTTCATCTAGGGTTAGCCCAATCATGGGTTCTAATGGCTTCCTATGGTATTGTATGTATTGTATTGGATGTTAATTGTGAATTATATGAATTTTTCATGGACTTAATACCCTTCTAGGGTTTCAGCCAAGACAAGATTTAGGGCTAGGACTTAGAGTTAGTCCCAATCATGTGTTCTAATGGCTTCCTATGGCATTGTATGTATTGTATGGGCTTTACTTTACTTATGGTACCTCACATTGTTACTTGAATAATGGGGCCTCTATCTATAACTTTCGGCCAAAGCTCCAAGTCTAGGGTTTGGGTTAGTCTAAGGTTTCAAGTATACTTGTTATGGCTTATTATGATGTATATACATATTCAAGCATGTTGTATGAATTTTATGTTACCTAAAACCCTAACTTTATGTGCTATATATCATGACCTTGTATGCTTATATTATGTGCCATGTTTTAGTAGGTTTTATTTATGAATGTTTTAAGCCATATACTATGAACACATATGTTATGAAATATGCATTATGTTTATGTAGAATTATGCATGCATTAGGTTAAATGTCTTGAACATATGTAGATTATGGTTATGTGGACCTATGCATGTTTTATGTTGAATGTCATGAACCTATGTAGTATGTATCATGTTCATATGGATCCTACCCATGCATGCTTTATGATAGATACCATGATCATATATGCTATGTGATATGTACCATGTATGAAAAAAAACTTATCTATGCATGCTTACCTTATGTACCATGATCATGCATGCTTTATGAACTAAGATGATGTTTATGCCTTTAAGGCATAATTATGTATGTATGTCATGCCTTATGAATGAAGATGATGTTCATGTCTTTAAGGCATAATGATGTTAGGCATTAAGTAAGAATGATGAAATGCTAAGTATGCTTTATACCATGCTTCATGTATTAAGATCACGTTTATGTCTTCAATTATGCTATGAATGTTCTATGAATGTATGAATGATGAAGTATGTGAAGCTATTTTACTTTATAAATGGGCTTGTACCGGACCGAAGTAAGGGTCCAAGGGATGGGCTCCTTATGAAAGCCTCAGTTCTGGACTACCGTAGCTGTCCATGGTTCTGGGACTACCGCAGCTGTCCAACAGGGATGGGGTCCTTATGTCAGCCTCGGTTCTGGGACTACCGCAGCTGTCCCTACCCTAATAGGTCGAGACTAGCTACCTCGCATTTACTTAGGGATGCGCGCATATGATGTATGTATGTGGTACAAGCTGGGACCCCCCCATGATGTTATGATTATGTTTAAGTATTTATAAGAATGATTTTCAAATAAGCATCCTTATGTTATGTGCATTCATTCATGCTATGCATCTACGCCATGTCAAGTATGTTATATGTTTATGTTTATGTTTATGTCAAGAACATCTATGTCATGTCAAGTATGTTCATATGCTTATATTTTATGACAAGTACTTCTTATGCCATGAGCTTTATGTACCTTCATTTCATGTTAAGCACTTCCATATGATTATGTATTTCCATGTACATCTATATGCCTCCTCATGTTAAATGCTTTATGCTTTATGAATACCTTCTCATGGTATGTCTTTGTTTTATGTTACTCTCTCTATGTTATGCCTTATATGTGACGTATGATTTTAGTGAGTAGGAAAGAGTCTTACTAAGCCTATGTGCTTATAAGTTTTATTTTCTTATACCGCAGATCAAGTAAGAGGATATTAAGCTATGGGAAGCAGCAGGAGGGCAAGAGTGTGTGTGTGGCAGTGACTTGGCAAAGAAAAAGAAAAAGACCACATTACTCCCATTTGTCACATGTCTTATGTCTTGCATTATCACCCTCAGTTGCAGGCTATACTTTACGATGATTTTTACTAAAGAACAACTTATGTTGATTTCCATGATGTCACATGCTATGTCTCACATGCTATGTTTTATTTCTTTTATGATTATGACGATGCTATGTTACTAAGTCACCATGTTTAGAAATGATAGCTAAGATATGTCAATATGAGTTGCATGTTTTAAACGCATACGTAGGGAGTTTAAAATTATTCCGCTGCATTCAGATCTCCATATGCATGTATGGATGTTAGCGTAACGCCGCCTTCCGCCTACATCGTAGGGCTAGGAAGGGCGGACGTTACATCCTGGTCAAGGACTGGACAAGAAGTCCTGACCGGAAGTCGGGCAAAGAAGTCCTGGTCGAGGACTGGGCAAGAAGTCCTGGCAAGGGGCTGGGCACCGAAGACCTGACCGGAAGTTGGGCAAGAAGATCTGACCGGAAGTTGGGCACGAAGACCTGGTCAGGTGGATTGGGCAAAAGTCCAACTGAAGGAGCCGGTTGGCAAAAGGTAAACTCTCCTGAGAGGAGTAGGTGAGGACGTGTTCCCCGTCGAGGGTACAGTAGGAATCGGTTCGACCTAGGGATCCATTTGGGAGACCCAAAGTCACAACCAAGACAGCTACGGCTGTAACTAATGTTTGGTATGTTTTGGAACTAACCCAAGTTGCAGGATCGAAGGACTGGTCGTCTACAAGTGAGGTGTCTCACTGGGCCTAGGCGCCTGGACGGACTCGGGCGCCCGAATGGGCTCCGGCGCCCGTATGGATACGGGTGCCCAAGGGTGAAGGCAAAATCCAAGACACAATCACGAAGCCTCTGGAAGTACTCAAGTCAAGCGTCCGTGAGGTCACGGGCGCCCCCATCAGCTCAGGCGCCCAAGTGGAGGTGGATAAGCATTGACCGAGCCCGCGGATAAGGATTCACACAGGGAAGACCACGTGTTAGGCGCCCCCATCGACACAGGCGCCCGTATGAGTACTATAAAAGGGGGAGCACCCCCAAGGCTTCAACAACACTTTCTCTCAATGCTCCAAACCTTTTCGTTCAAGCGCTACGCTCCGATAAACTCCGACTTCGAGATTCCAGTGCCGACGACGACCCTCTACTCCGAAATTCGATCCACCTCGGGCGTCGGTAATGAAAAGTGTAGCAATTTCAATTTTCTGATCTACTTCTGTATTTAAATTGTAAATCTTTTATCACGATTATAGAATTGCCCAAAGTAAACAGTTAAGCACCATGGGCCTTGGAGTAGGAGCCGACCGCCACTCCGAACCAAGTAAAAACGACTCGTGTTCTTGTGTACTTTATCTTTTTCCGCTGTGCATATTCTTTAACTGTCCAAAAAAGTTTTACAACGATATTCACCCCCCGTCTATCGTTTTCTCCGATCCAACAAGTGGTATCAGAGCGGGTGGCTAAAATTTGGTGCAACCACCAATTTGAGAGTTGTTTTTCAGATTTTATGAAAATTTTAATTTCTTTTTCGAATATTTCTCGTTAATCGAGGTTGGTGCAACACCACTCGATTGTTTTCATTTTGATTAATTTTCTTCCACACTACTAATCCAAGACCAAGTCTTGGGACAAGTTTCTTTGTCTTTCTTATTTTTTTTAAGAAAATTATTATGGCCATGCAAGAGGGGTTCAGCACAGCCAGACCACCGCTATTCAGTGGAGAAGATTTCTCCTACTGGAAAAGTCAGATGGAAGTCCACCTGAAAACTCAGGTGGATATGTGGATAATAATCCAATCTGGCCTCGAAATCCCCAAGAACGCAGAAGGAGTGGCACAGCACTACTCTGAATGGGATGTCACTCTGAAGAAAAAGATCGAGGCTGATGCTAAGGCAACTCAGACGTTGCATTGCGGACTAACCAAGGAAGAATTGAACCGGGTGGGTCCTTTCAGCAGCGCCAAAGAACTTTGGAGCAAACTGATTAAGCTGCACGAAGGCACCTCCGACACAAGAATTAGCAAAAGGGATCTGTTGCTGAACAGACTCTACACTATAAAGATGAATGAGGGTGAATCAGCAGCACAGCTCCACGCCAGAATCCAGGAGCTGATGAACGACCTGCACACAATTGGTCATAAGGTAGAGAACCGTGACTTAATCAGGTATACCTTAAATGTTTTCCCAAGAAATACTCTGTGGGAATCTATGATAGATGCTTACAAGGTTTCAAGGGATCTTTCAAAAATTAAATTAGATGAATTATTTTCAGAATTAAAATTACATGAACAGACTAACTGCACTTTGGCCGAGAAAGATATTGATTTTCTTGCAGGTAAACCCCAAGGAAAGGTAGCCAAGAAAAGCCTCAACTGGCACCCAACTCTGACTCAGACTCGGACTCAGAAGATAGTGAAGGGGATCGACTCAAGTTGGTGCGGCTAGCTAGGGACTACTACAAGGAGCTGAAGCATCAAACCAACAGAAGGAAAGCAAGCCGACGAAAGGAAGATCCAGCTGAACCGTCAACTGCAAAGACCAAACCAAATGTCACCTGCTATGAATGCAACAAGAAGGGACACTACAAATCGGAGTGCCCCAATCTAAAGGAAGCCAAGAAGACTCGAAGGAAGAATGCTCTTCAAGCCACGTGGGACGAATCTTCCTCCAAAGAAGAAGAAGAGGTTTCACAATCAAATCTGCTCGCCTTGACCGCTTCGGAAGACATCGACACCGGATCGGAATCGGAGCCGAACGACGGAAGGCTCACAATTTCAGAGAACGACAAAATAACGGTAAGTGGTTATTTCGAAATTGAATTATCAAAGTTAATAGCATACTTATCTTGTAACTTGGCAAAAGTCAAAATCCGAGTCGAATCCCTCCAGGAAGTAAAACTCCTGAAAGAGGAAGCTGACTCTAGATCCTTGATCGAGAAGGTTCAAGAAGGAACCTCTACTCAAGTTGAAAAGCTTGAGAAAGAGAACTCCTCCTTGAAAACTCAAGTCAAGGACCTCAGAGTAGATTTAGAACAATTTACTTCGAGTTCCAAGGGTCTTGACATGATCCTTGGAAAACAGAAGTCCGTTCTAAATCGATCTGGGTTAGGGTATCGCACCAAGTTAAGACAACGGTCATATTATACTGTATTGAACCAATCTAGACCCAAAGTTCAAGCATGGGTACCCAAACTTTGCTTGAACAACCAAGCTGGACCAAACCAGTATTGGATCCCCAAGGACAAGATTCACATCTTGCCTAATCATTATCATGGCTTTAGTCTAGGGGGAGCCAATTTAAAAATAATTTTCATAATTAGATAAATTTCTTTTGCTTAATTTTTTAATTTTAATTGTATGCTTGATTGTTTATTTATTTCTGCAAATTATTATGTTTAGACCTAGTACTGGTTAGACTAAGGACTGAAACGTTTTAACTGAAATTTGAACAACATAGTATTGGGTGGAGGTGAGATGATAGTACGTTAGGGAAGCCATTTTGGCGGAACTAGCTGAAGCTACCGATCCAAGACCCAAACTAGTTAGACCAAAATCTTTCAAGGAGTAACTTGAAGATGAATTTTCAATAAAAGACTTTATCAAGGAAAGGGTTGATGATCCAATAAGGCTACGACCAAAGAAGGCCTAGTGCCTCGCCAAGACCTGGAAGCCGATTATTGAAAATCAAATTCACTTTACTATTGCCAGATTTGAATCTAACACAAATTTCAATTAATCTTATATTCAACCATTTTACAAAATAAATTTAAAACTTAATTGTTTTTAAAAATTAATTCAACTTTTCAAAAGTAATCATGCTTTTCAAAATAAAATATTTATTTCTGTTAAAACCTGTCTCACAAAACCCATAAGGTTAACATGATTGATAACTATAGACTGGGTGAGATGGTTAGGACCTAACTTAACTCAAATTCATCTAGCTTTTGTATTGTGGTCAAGTAAATCATGCAATTTGGAGCTTAATTGGTTTAATTATAGGTTGGGTAAAAGAGTCAAACCGGGTCAAAATAGTCAAACCTGGTCAAACTGGTCAATAGTCAAACCATGGTCAGCTCGGGCACCTGTGACCTGTTGGGCGCCCCCGACTTTCTCTTCGACCAAGACAGCAAAAGCTGTCAACCCCTACCCACCTGACCCGGGCGCCCGTGACCCATCGGGCGCCTAGGTCTTTGTCTTCACCCAAGGTAGTCAAGTCTGCCAAAAGCTGCTCACTGAACCGGGCACCCGTGACCTTACAAGCGCCCCAATGAACACGGGTGCCCGACCCTTCATGGGCGCCCGTATGACAGTATATAAAGAGCATGGCTCCTTCTTCTTCCCCCACACCAAAACCAAAACCTTCTTTCACTTCTCTTCTTCCCAAGGTGCCCGAACGCTCCTTCCTCGTCTTCAAACGCTCTACTTCAAAAATGCCGCCACGGTATCAATTTTATTATGCATTTTCAAGCAATTTCCTTTTTCCTTATTTTGCTTATTAAATGCTCAATTTTCTTTTACATATTTAGAAAATGTCACGTCTCTCAACCCAACCCTGTGGCCGAACCTAGCCCCGACCCAAGGTTCCCTAACTTAGAATTATTTAACAAGTTTGTCCAAACAACCTATAAGCCTATTAAGACTAGCTTCCTAAATAGGCAATTCTTTACCCAATCTTGCCCCTTAGCTATGGATGCAATCAACTTCTATCAACTAGATCATCTAGTCTTCTGCACACATCCTATGAACTCGACCCTGTGTGCAGAATTTTACAATAACCTAGTCAAGATTGATGACCTACTCTACTCCACCACAATACAAGGAACTCCCCTAACCATTTCTCCAACCTTGTTTAATCAGTTTCTCGGACTACGACAGTCGTAGTCTACCTTTTCTTGTTATCCTCCGGCCGACCCTCCCTTCGCACCCCCCTATTCGCACATTACTCTAGACACTCTTTACTCTTATTTCTTTGGAGATGTGCGAAACCCGTTAGCACGGCGATTTCAGTCAGTTGACCTCCGAGTCCAAGATTATGCCCTCTATCGAGTTATAGTCCATTGTGTACTCCCACTTACCACCCGAGATGTCGCGACCATGTTACCGTTTCACACCTTTTTACTCTATGCCATGATTCATCAGTTAGATATCGACATAGGCCTCCATATATTCCACACCATCATTTACGCATCGAGCTATCTACTCATGATCGAGTACGTACGCCCTACTGCCACATCATCACCGCCCTTCTTCACCACCATGGTCGTGACATCACTCCGGAGAGATCATTTCGATGACTGAGTTCGACGAAATAGGATTTAGAAATTTCTCTTTAGCGGGGATAGACGTTTCGGCCACAGGGGTTTTATCATGGAGACGGGAGAGGGCTAGACGGCAGATTGACTCTGACGGGGAGGTGGAGGTAGACGTAGCTGATCTCGCAGCCGAGATCAATGAGCAACTACAGGAGCCTGACCACCGATCAACGCATTACCCAGTTGCAGACAGAGATGCACAGCCTCAGGGAGGAGGTCGAGGCCTATCACATCGAGCACATGGACACCCTCCGAGTCAATCGAGAGACAAGCGACGCATGATACAATGAAATGATGTCGCTGTTTCGATCTTGGCAGCCTGGCCCATCTGACTGTCCTGGCCCTTCTTCCTAGATCATTTTTCAGCCTATTTTAGTGTATTGTAGACTATTTGACTATCCCTACTGAGTAGGGTTGACTTGTATTTGACTCATACCTGGCTTGTACTTAACTTTGGTTTGACTTCTCTGGTCCTACTATTGACCAAATGACTCTTATGCAGTTATCAGAGTTACTCGTTGATTACTTGCCATTTCAATTAGTATACTAAAGTCATGCTTAGTAGAATAGGACTGCTCTACATGGTTTTTTTAACTATTTTAACTTTTATCTGTTATTTAATATATTTAAAAAATCATTGTTTTCTTGAAATTTAAAATGATTTTCCAAATTAGTTTTTTTTCAAAAACTTACCCCCTTCAAAACTAGGGTTTTTTCGCAAATAGACTTAGCTTAGGCCCTAACCCTAGAACTGCACGCACCTATAGATCTAGAAGCCAGCATCTCACAAGAACCTTAGGGTATTTTTGATTAACAACCTAGACTGGGTTGAGATGCTTAGGTCTATGCCTTGATTCAAGATGCTTTAAGTCAGTACATCTGCAATAATTGGGACAATAAATACCAATTGAACAGTAATCAGGTTAAGTGTCATGCTTAGAAAATCTAACTTGATTAGATCACTTAACTTGACTAACCCTAGCGAAAGCTAATGTTTATGACAGTTAGTAAATAGCTAACTGGGTTAGACAGGACCCGAAAGAGAGAATTTAAATTGATTTGGTCCAGTTTATGCTTAAAATTGGTTCAATACAGCACTTTACTTTCATTACTCTATTTTTGCTATAATATTTTTTGATATATGGCAAAGGGGGAGAGATAGGAAAGGAGAGAAAAGAATTTTTTTTTAATTTTTTTTCAAAAATTAAAATCAAAAACTTTTTATCTCATTTTTTCAAAAAGTAAAGTAACGAAAATAATTATTTTCAAATCTGAAGCATCTTAAAAATTCTTTTTAAAAATTTTCTAAGTACTTAATTCAAAATTCTTTTTGAAAATTCTCTAAGTACTTAATTCAAAATTCTTTTTGAAAATTTTATAAGCACTTAATTCAAAATTCTTTTTGAAAATTCGCTAAGTACTTAATTCAAAATTCATTTTTGAAAATTTTCTATGTACTTAATTCAAAACTCCTTTTGAAAATTTTCTAAGTACTCAATCTAAAATCCTTTTCAAATGTTTCAAAGTGCTAAAGTTAAAATTCCTGTTAGAAAATTTTCTAAGTGTTTAAAACTTAAATGTCTTTTGGAAAATTTTCTATGTGTTTTAACTTAAATTTCTTTTGGAAATTTTTTTGAGTGTTTTAACTTAAATTTCTTGTTGAAAATTTTCTATGTGGTTAAACTTAAAAGTCTTTTGGAAAATTTGTCTCTAACTCGAAAATCTTTTTGGAAATTATCTAAGTGTTGAAAACCTAAAAAATCTTTTTGGACTTAGAAATATTTTTAAAAACACCACGAATTTTTGAAAAACTCAGGGGGAGAATTTCTTCCAGGGGGAGGAAATTAAAAATCTTTTGCAATACCTGTTTCATTAACTTAACTTTTTGAACCGTGTTGCCATAAATCAAAAAGGGGAAGATTGTTGGTGCAGACAACACCTGAGTCAATCTTGGGTTTTGATAATGGCAAAGGGTTCAGAAGTTAAGATGTTATTGTGATCTAACATGTTTACTGAGTGTGCAGTTAAAGTCCTAGGTGCAGTAGGCAAGAAGTCCTGGCAAAGGGCTGGCAAAGAAGTCCTGGTCAAGGACTGTGCAAGAAGACCTGACCGGAAGACGGGCAAAGAAGTACTGGTTGAGGACTGGGCAAGAAGTCCTGGCAAGGGCCTGGGCACCGAAGACCTGACCGGAAGTTGGGCACGAAGACCTGGTCAGGTGGATTGGGCAAAAGTCCAACCGTAGGAGCCGGTTGGCAAAAGGTAAACTCTCCTGAGAGGAGTAGGTGAGGACGCATTCCCCATCGAGGGAACAGTAGGCGTCGGTTCGACCTAGGGTTCCATTTGGGAGACCCAAAGTCAGAACCAAGATAGCTACAGCTATAACTAATGTTTGGTATGTTTTGGAACTAACCCAAGTTGCAGGATCGAAGGACTGGTCATCTACAAGTGAGGTGTCTCACTAGGCTTAGGCGCTCGGATAGACTCGGGCGCCCGAATGGGCTCAGGCACCCGTATGGATACGGGCGCCCAAGGGTGAAGGCAAAATCCAAGATACAACGACGAAGCCTCTGGAAGTACTCAAGTCAAGCGTCCGTGAGGTCACGGGCGCCCCCATCAGCTCAGGCGCCCAAGTGGAGGTGGATAAGCATTGACCGAGCCCGCGGATAAGGATTCACGCAGGGAAGACCACGTGTTAGGCGCCCCCATCGACACAGGCGCCCGTATGAGTACTATAAAAGGGGGAGCACCCCCAAGGCTTCGACAACACTTGCTCTCAACGCTCCAAACCTTTTCGTTCAAGCGCTACGCTCCGGCAAACTCCAACTTCGAGATTCCAGCGCCGACGATGACCCCCTGCTCTGAAATTTGATCCACCTCGGGCGTCGGTAACGAAAAGTGTAGCAATTTCAATTTTATGATCTACTTTTGTATTTAAATTGTAAATCTTTTATCACGATTATAGAATTGTCCAAAGTAAATGGTCAAGGACCATGGGCCTTGGAGTAGGAGCCGACCGCAACTCCGAACCAAGTAAAAAATGACTTGTGTTCTTGTGTACTTTATCTTTTTCCGCTGCGCATATTCTTTAACTGTCCGAAAAAGCTTTACAACGATATTCACCCCCCCCCCTCTATCATTTTCTCCGATCCAACACAACAATGTATTAGGTGGATGTGAGATGAGAGTACGTTAGGGAAACCCTTCTAAAAAGGTCAAGTAGGGTAAGGCGTACCCTACTTGGTCTGTTTAAACTGGTGGAACTATCCAAAGCTACCGATCCAAAATCTAAGCTAGTTAGACTAAAATTTCTCAAGAAGTAATTTGAAAATGAATTTTCAGTAAAAGGCTTTGTCAAGGAAAGGGTTGTTGCTCCAATCAGGCTATGGCCAAAGAAGGTCTCTGTGCCTCGCCAAGACCTGGAAGCCAATTATCGAAACTCATTTTTAAATTACTATTTGATAAATTTGAATCTAACACATGTTTTAATTAAATCTTAGATTTAACAGTAATTCAAAGAAAAATTATTCAAGCATCTCACAATACACCCATAAGGCAACTATGCTTGCTTGTACTGAGACATTTAGAATGGGTGAGATGTTAAGGACTAATAAATTGAAAGATACTTTTCAAGATTGTTTTCAAAATTCTTAGGATATTTTTCAAAAAATCTATTTTCAAAATAATGTTTCAACATAATAATATTTTTATGGATTTCATGCTTGCCAGATTGCTTATATATAATATACTTTTTCAAAATTATATCTTTTCGAAAAATTGTTTGACCTACACAATTAGACACAAGCCTTTTAGGTCAACACTAAAGTCCCTTAAGACACTTAGTTAGAGTCAGACAATGTCAAGTTCAGGGGGAGTATTTTTTTATTCAAAAATAAATCTTTTTCGAAAATTTAGATTTTTTTCAAAATCTTTATGCTTTACAAAAAAAAAGTTTCAGAAACTTATTACATTTTATTCTTTCGAAAACTGTGCCTTAAAAATTACAATCATTTCAAAATATTTCTTCAAAAAATTATCTCAAAAACTCAGTTTATCCGTCAAAATATTCTTTTGAAAATTATGTCTAAATATTTCAAAATACATTCCAAGAATTGTGCTCATTACTCTTTTGATCTTGATAAACACTAAAGACACATAAGGAGTCTTCTTCATGATCTACAAGAACTCCTAGTATTGTGTCAGATTTAGGGGTTGTCTAAGTTAAAAGAAATTAACCCTATTATTATTTTTTTTGTTTGAATCAAACCCTAAGACTCAGAGGAAGATCACTTGAAGTCAACAAGCTTCCGACGACTGTGTCAAGTTTAGGGGGAGGTCAAACTAAAAGAATTATTGAACATTTCAAAATACTATGTTTTCATACACTGTATTTTCAAAATCCTTTTGAAAATATAAATATTTTCTCTTCAAAATACTATCATTTTAAAGTCTTTTCTTTTAAAATCACTTTATGAAGATACTTATACTATCATTTTCAAAAATTTATTTTTGGCTTATTTAATCACTTTTGAAAATAATTTTACTTGAATTTGGAGAATTTCTAGTACACTTAGGGAAATGTCCTTGTAATCAACAAGGACTCCTAGAATTGTGTCAGACTTGAAAAGAAACCAAGTCAAGTAAAATATTATGGTTCAAAATAAAATTTCATTAAAAAGACTTTATCTTGCGAAAATATTTTAAGTGCAAAATATTTTTCAAAATACTAATATATGTTAAGTGCAAAATATTTTTCAAAGCACTAATACTTTGTAAATACACAAAATTTGTCTATGTGCAAATTTTTTGTGTGTGAAAATCTGTTCTAAATGAAATTTTTCTAAGGCATCATATTTTTCAAGTGCAGATTTTTTTTCGAAAATATTTTTTTTTCAAGTGCACAACAATATTTTTCTAAAAGTACAAAATATTTTTCCAAGTGCACAATACTTTTCAAAGCACAATTTTTTTATGCAATTTAAGTACATAGTTTTTTAAACTAGTATATGCTTTCAAAGAATTATCCGAAGTACTTTCAAAAGGAAAAGAATTTTTTTATGAAATTTTCATTGTTGGTGCAAGTTTTTTGTCATTTTTTTTATTAATGACAAAGGGAGAGAGAGAGCTTAAGTTAGAAATTTTATTTTTTTCTCCCAAGGATCAAAGGTTAAATCAAAATATTTTTCCAAGGACAGAGCTTAAGTTAGAAATTTTTTTCTCCCAAGGGTCAAAGTTTAAATCAAAATGCTTTTTCAAGGATCAAAAACTTAGATCAATTTTTTCAGTTTATCCCAAGGATCATAACTTAACCCTTTAATACAATCTAACTTAAGATATTATTAAACATCAAAAAGGGGGAGATTGTTGTTGCAAGATGCATCAGTGATGTCCTCCTCTAGTGTTTCAATGTTTAACAATATGCTTAAGTTAGTGATACATTGAACAAAGTAAGGGTGAGTCAAGAAATTGTTGGGGCCGGGTGCATGTTGACATGGATGCGGGTTCGTAATTTCAAAATTAATTACGTGCAGCGGAAGGTTTAGCATAAATAATTTCTCTAAATCATTTAACCACACATCTAAGCATGCAACTTTATCTTGTGTAGACATGATCATATATTTAAAATTTTGCAGAAACATAAACTAATTTATGTATTACCTCGCGTAACTCGAAGGAAGGGATGAGATCCAACCGTAAGCATCCCTTGGAAGCTCCACCTCTATTCGCGTCCACGCCGAGTATCTTCGGGATGACTTCACAAAGCCACGAGTTTCGTGTTCTCGAGAACTACTAGATTCTCCGAGAACGCGACAAGAAAAACCAAGAAAGAAGTCGAAAGACTAACCACAAAAGGATGGCCGGAATCAAAATTCTGGCGAAGCAAAAGAAGAGGCTTGCGGCAAAAGATCCTTGCGGCAAATTCTAATTCTGGCAGCACCTTCTTCCGGCCAAGAGATGGCCGGAGCTTCCTTCTCCTGCAGCAGGTGGTGGTCGGTAGGGAAAGGGCAGCGGTGGCCGGCTGGTGCTCCTTCTTGGGGCTGGTTGGCGCACGGCAAGAAGGGGAGAAGAGAAGGAGAGAAAGAGAGGGAGAGAGCCTATGCCTTCATGTCTTTTATTATTACCCAAGCCTTGCCTTGGGTCCTTTATATAGTGGCCTCTCAACCATCAAGTCTCTCAAATATGGAATAACTTATTCCATCATGCCATGTTTGATTTTATATCATGGTTAAAATTATATTTTAATTCATGATAAAAATCAATCAAGTCTCTTCTCTCTTATGGAATAAATTTCCTTATCATGGTAAATCAATCCATGATTGATTTTATAAAATAAACCAATCTTTGGTTAATTTTAATTTTCATGAAAAATAAACCAAACCTTGGTTTATTATATATATAAAAAAAATTTATATCATCCATAATTTTATAAAACAAACCACACTTGGTTTATTTTATAAATTGAACCAAAAACTTGGTTCTCTCCCTTTGTTGTGGCCGACCAAGCAAAGAGGATGGAGGCCCTCATTGGTTGGCCCATCCAAGCCAAGCCCCAATGAATTAAACTTATTTAATTCATCTATTACGTCTTCAAAAGACTTAGCCATTTTACGCTTCCGATGCGTCTCTGAAAAATTCAGATTCGACTTATCGTTTGGCTCAACCAAACTTAATCTTTCTTGATTGGAAAATTCAATTTTCAACTCGTTTTAAATGCCTCGAATTACTTGTAGTGCGTGTGACTAAATAGGCTTTCGATTTATATTGGTCGTCTATAATTAATCAATTATAGAACGATCATGAGTGGCACCTAGTAGTACATCATGATCCCCAATTAATCGAAAGATCAACGGTTGACCTCAGAAACAATTCTGAAACCCTTCAGCAACTATAATGAATCGTGCCCCATTCCCTTCACCATCTTATACCCACTTGGTTCAGGACATGGTCTATGTGTGTCAGTCCCCACTAGGCTGACTACATCACACCTAGCCCAAGTAACATTTTCTCGTCCTACGGATTCTAATTACTCTCATGAATTTAAGAGATTCATACTCTGAACATGTCATGCTCTAGCCAGAGGCTTCGAGTAACAATCCGACGATAGGCCTCGGGTATACATCTCCTCGCAAGGAGTGGTGAATCCTTTGTAGGCTGTTCAAACATCTTCGGGCACTTCGGCTTATACCCAATCATCCTGGGTCCACACCTCCTTGGAGATGCTTGCTTAAGATGTCAAAGTATAAGTCTCCATGACCAAGATGACTTGAACACCGCAAGATGTTGGGACCGGGTGCATGTTGACAAGGATACGGGTTCGTAAATTTTAAAATATTTACGTGCAGTGGAAGAATTAGCATAAATAATTTCTTAAATTATTTTCAACCACGTATCTAGCATGCGACCTTATGATGTGTGGACATGATCATAAATTAAAATTTTGCGCAAAGTAAACTAATTTACTCCAATACCTCGCGTAACTCGAATTAAGGGACGAGATCCAACCGTAGCGTCCCTTGGAAGCTCCGCCTCTATTCGCGTCCACGCCGAGTTCTCTTCGGGATGACTTCGCAAAGTCACGAGTTTTGTGCCGACGAGAACTACTAGATTCTCTAAAGGCACAACTAGAAGATCAAGAGAGAAGAAAGGAAACTAACCACCAAGAAACGGAATCAAAATTCCGGGAAAGGAAGGAAGGAGTCGCGATCCGCTTCTTCTTCTTCTTCGGCACGAACTTGGTGGGGGAAACTCTCGGGCACCCTAGGTGCTTGCGCCGGCCCTAGGGGAGGAGAGAGAGCCGGCCCTAGAGAGAGAAAGGGCACCGGCCCTAGAGAGAGAGAGAGTTAGAGAGAGAGACGGAGAGAGTTAATCTCTTGATCAATCTATTAGGGAAATCAAGCCTAGTCTTGGTTCCTTTATATAGTAGCCTCTCCCTTGCCAAATCTCCCCTTTAACGGAATTTTTCATAAGAAATTTATCCTATAAATTTTCTTTATGAATTATTCCGTTTAAACCAAGTTTTATTATAACTAATTTTATAATAAAACAAATACATCTCTCCTTTTATTATGGAATAAATTTTACAAGAAATTTATAAATTTTGTTATTATGGAAAAATAAATTCATAATTGATTTTATAAAATTAAAATAAACCATTCTATGGATCATTTTAATTTCCATAAAAAAGAATAAATTTCTTTATATAAATTTCTTTATACAAATTTATTTATCCATAATTTATAAAACAAATCGCACTTGATTTATTTTATAAAATAAACCAAATAAATTGGTTCTCTCTTTTATTGTGGTCGGCCAAACCAAAGAGGGTGGGCACCCTCTTTGGCCGGCCACTTCAAGCTCAATCCCTCGCGAATTAAACTCATTTAATTCGCCCGATAAGCCTTCAAAAGACTTAGCCATTTTAAGCTTCCATTGCGCCTCTAATTAATTCAGATTCGACTTATTTCTCTTGATTGGAAAATCTAATTTTCAACTCGTTTTAAATCCCTCGGATTACTCGTAGTGCGTGTGACTAAATAGACTTTCGATTTATGTTGGCCGTCTATAATTAACTAATTATAGAACGATCATGAGTGGCACCTAGTAGTACATCATGACCCCCAATTAATCGAAAGATCAACGGTTGACCTCAGAAGTAATTCTGTAACCCTTCAGTAGAACCGTAACCTGATCAGGTATGCTCTTAACGCCTTCCCTAGAAATACTTTGTGGGCATCTATGGTAGATGCGTACAAAGTTTCAAGGGATTTGTCTAAAATTAAACTAGATGAATTATTTTCAGAACTCGAATTACATGAACAGACTAACTGCAATCTGGCCAGAAAGGCATTGTTTTTGTTGCAGGTAAAACTGGAAAGATGACCAAGAAGAAACCTCAACCTGCACCCGAGTCTGATTCAGAAGGTGCTATTTGTTGATAATTTTAAGTTTAACTTACTTAACATTAGTTAACTATGTGATACTGGATATGTAGTTACCTTCACTAACTCAAACTGCTTTATTAAGAGATTACAATACCCAAAAGTAACTCATAAGGGAATTAGGAGAAATTGTAGCGACCCGCCTTCTCTACCTTAGCCGGACCGTTACTTTGTCTACTTCTTGACTCTAATGCACGACAAAAAAAAAATGCGAAACTTTTTTTTTTCCCTTCTCTCTTTTTTTTTTAAAAAAACAAACAACTTTCATCTTATTCGCTTTGCCAGGATTTGACCCCTAGACCTCTTAGTTGTAACACTAGAGTACTAACCAGCTGCTCTATACCATTTCTTTTCAATGGTACCAGTCGACTGCTATATAGCAGTCGCCTGGTACCAGGCGACTGGCGTTTTGGCAGTCGCCTGGTGCATCGAACAAAAGCTACTGTTCGATAGGGCAGGTGACTGGTCCTGTACCAGTCGACTGGCACGCCTGAAAACCTGCATTTCAGACCTGAAACTTATCTTCATCCATCCACAAAACATATGCTTTCAAGTCATACAAAGACATAACACCATTTGTATACTCTATACTAGTTTTCTAAATATTTTAGGAAATCAAAACCACTTCATAAACTTAAAATTAGGACTTTTGCGGAAGTAAATAAGCTATCAAAATCTATGTGAACTCTAGGCTAGAGTTTGTACCAAATTTTGTATCTATGCAAGGTTTAAACAAAGTCATTCATTCTACCACTTCGAAACACCAAAACACATGTTCTACAACATTACTAAAGCATTATGGAATATGAATGCAACTTTTCTAAGCATATTTAAAGCAATAAAAACTTAATTCAAAAGGAGACTAACAACATCTTGGCACATGCATCAAATAGCTCCATCAAAGTATCGATATTCAAAACTACTCACGCTCAAACTCATCCAATGCAATCATAAGGATATGTATACTAAATGGAATGACATGGAATCTTTACTCGTGGTTTTAAGACATGCAAAATATCTAAAACGCAAATGCTTGGAAAAATTCTACGTGATCTAACTTAACTAAGAATCTGTAACAAATGCACTTTAAGTCTTTTATTCATCTTGTCCCAAGGACCTCTCCAAGGTCAGCCACCACACACACGTCACTCAGCACCGCCTCGTCGCCTTCCTTCAAAATTGCTTGCCTTTACCTTTACCTGCAGCAAGAGGAAATGCAACTAATAAGCATAAAGCTTACCAAGTACTATCTAGCTCACAAAATCTCGAAATGTGCAAGCATGCTTTTTAAACAATGTGAGATCACATGAGATACTTTTATGCTTAAAAGAAACACTAAAACATGTATAACTCAAAACATGCATACTCAAGCATTAATAAGTCGTAACTCACTTTTCTTGGCTTAACTTGAAACTTTAGCAATTCTTTAACTTTAAATCTTTCTTTAACTTTTAGAAAACTTCCTTAAACTTTAGAAAAAGTTTGCTAAAGCATATACTTGAAAATAATAACTCACTTGGATCCACTTAAGACGTAAGTACCATCTTATGCGCGTTCCCTAAAAGGTTGGGGTAGCGAGCCACCAATCCTAATAGAGCAGACCTTGGTCTACCAGGGCCAAGACCTTGGAATTGGACACCTGGATTTCTTTAACGACGCCCTTGGACGCCGGGTACTGGCCTTAGAAAATAAAATACTTACTTTTTCTTATCTTGAATGCCTTGGCATTTTAACGAGCACCTTGTGTGCCCAAATCCCTAAGTCTTGACTTTTGGGGATTTCTTAAGGCCTTGGCCTTTTCTTTTCTTATCTTCATCTTCTCTTTTCTTTTCTCATAACTCTTCTTAGACCCTAACCTCATATAGGGTACTTAATTAAACTTATACAAGCATGGATTAAACTAGGGTTACATGCAAAATCATAAACTAAAGGAAAATTGCATTTTTAACTTTCTAACGGGAAAAACTTGTGGAAAACCGCCTCTTACTGCAGGTGAGCAGTACTTACTTTGATTTCTTTGGACTTACAACCAAAATTGACGTCTAGGGCTCGGAGAAACTTGAGATCTCGATGAACCGTTCGCGCCTACGCGTTCCTCTCGTCGAGACGAACGAAACGCTCCGCACTCCTTGATTCTTCCTTGGCCGGCGCCCCCTTAGGAGAGGAGAGGAGGTCTTGGTGTCGGCGTGCGCACAAGAGAGGGGAAGAGGGGCGGCGTGCGTGCGGCTTGGGCGAGGAAGAGGGCTTTAGTTTAGAGGAATCAAATTTCTCCCTTTAATTATCTATTTATACTTAGGGTATTTAAGTCCAACTTATTACTTAACTTAATATCTCTCTATTTTCTTTCAGCACACCCCTGCTGGGGCTCCTGGTTAACCCGACCAACTTAAGTCGTTGGTCCCATGGGAGGTCTCGGGTTCAAAACTCGTCCAGGAAACTTTTTGCCGAAAACTCTATTTCTTTTAATAAAAATACTAAACGGACTCGGAAAATTCCATAAAAATATTCTAAAAATTCCTAAAAATATCTAGAATATTTCCAAAACATTTTTAAATAGTTTTAAGGACTTTAAGAACTTCAATATGGAAATTTCGGGGCGTTACAATCCCCCATACCTTATAAAAAGTTCATCCTCGAACTTAAAATAATTCTGGATATTTTTCTCTCATGCTGTCTTCACGTTCCCAAGTAGCTTCCTCATGCTTTTGATTCTGCCAGATGACCTTCACTAGTGGCACTTCTTTATTTCTTAATCTTTTAACTGCTTTGTCCACTATCTATGTCGGTCTGCTCTCATAGCTAAGATCTTCTTGGATCTGTACTGACTGAGGCTGAATCACTTGGCTAGGATCGTGAATACACTTCTTTAGCATAGAGACATGAAATGTACTGTGGATAGCTGACATATCCTTTGGGAAGTCCAGCTCATATGCTACCTTACCAACCCTCTTTATGATCTTGTAGGGTCCTATGTAGCGAGGACTTAGCTTGCCCTTTTTGCCAAATCTCATCACTCCCTTCATAGGAGCGACCTTGAGGAATACTGAATCTCCAACCTGGAATTCCAGTGGCCTACGGCGTGTGTCAGCATAACTTTTCTGTCTACTCTGGGCAGTCTCAATCCTCTTGTGGATCGTCTGGATAGCCTGAGTGGTCTCATCTACAAGCTCAGTCTGGCTGCCTATTTCTGACTTCGCCTCTTTCTTTTCACCAGCTTCTTGCTAACATATGGGTGATCTGCATCTTCTGCCATACAATGCCTCATAAGGTGCTATCCTGATGGTGGCCTGATAGCTATTGTTGTAGGCAAACTCAGCTAAGCACAGAAATTTGCACCAACTACTTTTAAAGTCCAACGCACAAGCCCTGAGCATGTCTTCTAAAATCTGATTTACTCTCTCTGTTTGTCCATCTGTCTGGGGATGAAAAGTTGTGCTGAACTGGAGTCTGGTGCCTAGGGCGTCCTGAACACACCTCCAAAAATGGGAGATGAACCGCCCATCTCTGTCAGAAACGATCGACTTCGGAACTCCGTGAAGCCTGTTCACTTCTTTCACGTACAGCTGTGCTAACTGCTCTACCGAATGCGATAACTTGATGGCTAGGAAGTGGGCAGACTTGGTCAATCTGTCCACTATCACCCATATTGCATCGTGTCCATGGGTGGTCCTTGGGAGACCTGTGACAAAATCCATGGATATCTCTTCCCACTTCCACTCTGGAATGGGAAGAGGCTGCAGAACTCCTCCTGGTCTCTGGTGCTCTGCTTTGACTCTCTGGTAGGTCAAGCAGGTACTGATATATCTGGCCACGTCTCGCTTGAGTCCAGACCACCAGAACCTTTGCTTTAAATCTTGGTACATCTTGGTAGAACCAGGATGCATAGAGTACGGGGTACTATGGGCTTCTTCTAAAATATTCTTTCTTAGTTCCTCATCATTGGGGACACAAAGGCGGTCTCCAAGATAGAGGATGCCACTATCTGATACTCGAAACTCTGAATTTTCTGCCTCTTGGACCGCCTGCTTGATCTTCTGGATCTCTGGGTCTTGACTTTGCTTTCTTTGTATATCCACAAGCAGGGTTGACTCTAGAGTCAATGCAGAAAGTTGTCCAATTATTACCTCGACTCCAAAATCCTTTATTTCTTTCTGAAGTGGTAGAGACAGTGATGATAGGGACATCAGTTGTAACACCCCAATTTTCACAATTTAAGTACCTGGGAATTGTTTTAAAGTTCGGGACGAACTTTTTATAAGGTATGGAGGATTGTAACGCCCCAAAATTTTCCATATAGAATGTTATGAAATATTAAAAATATTATGAAATAATATTTATGTAATATTATGAAATAATATGAATTCATGAGATATTATTAATATTATGAAATAATATGAATTCATGAAATATTATTAATATTATGAAATAATATGAATTCATGAAATATTATTAATATTATGAAATATCATGATGGATTTGGCTTAATAGGCTTTGATATGGATTAGTGCAAGTTGTGATAAAAAGAAGAGGTAGAAAGGAGGAAGCAAGGATTGAACCTTGAACCTCCTAGTTGCACTCACCATGTCTTAACCACTACACCAAGCATTGTTTCTTGTTGAGAGAATAAGAAACATTCTTGTTAAGCGTGTAATAGTGAAGAGACATGTCTTTTCATGAGAATAGTATAAATAAGAGAGGGAAGAGGTGTGAGTAACTTCCTCTTCTTCTTCCTCACTTCTCCCCACCGAAACTTCATTGCCCCTCTCCCTTGTGTTTTCGAAAAATACAACCTAGGGTTCTAACCCTAGGGAAGTGGAAGGAAGGAGACTATCTAAAGGGTCTTGCCCTCCACTAGGGCCAAGAAGTTCTAGAGGAGTTTTAGCGAAAGGAACCTTCACTTCTCCTTCAACCAAGGGTATCCTAAGGGACTTAAAGAAGTAAAATTTCAAGCGAAAGGATGTAAGTATCCCCTCGCCTGCAGTGTAATCGTTATTGTTTGATTTGTATGTTTCTTCTTATTGTTGTTTTTGAAAAGGAAACCTTCCTCCTTTATGAAACTTTCGGCCACCTCCATTTAATAGGCCTTGGTTACTTCTTATTGCATGAGGAGATCCCTAGGAACTTAGGGTATGAATATATGTTGGTTTCCTTCATGTTGTGATAACAAAAAGTAGGGTTAGCCACCCTACAACTTTCGGCCAAGAGGAGAAAGGTTAGGCTTTTGGGGTTGCATGCTATCCTATGATATGTCCATGATCAGTATTGTAGATAAAGTGTTTGTGTAAATGATTGTGTGAAGATTGGAAGTCAAAAACCTAGCCTACCCTACCCTACAATGTTTCGGCCAACCCTAGGTGGATTAGGGTTTAAGGTTGTATGATTTTCCCTATGATATATCCATGCTAAATAGTATAGGCAAGGTGTTTGTGTGAATGCTTGTGTGGATATTTGAAGTAAAAAAATCTAGCCTAGCCATCCTACAAGTTTCGGCCAACAATAGTTTAGGGTTAGGGTTGCTTGATTTTATTCCCATGATGCATGCTATATATGATATGTGATGATTGTATGAGATGTACCCTATGAGATATGCTTAGGATTGCTATGATGATATGTATGTACAAGTGGTGTTTAAATGGAATATTGATTTGGAAACTAAATGTCCCTAGCATGTGATATTCGGCCAAGCATGAAATATTAGGTTTATAAAGGTTAAATTATCCCATGTGATATGATTATGTTAATGAGATGATATGTGAATGCATGTGATGAACAAATGGAATGCTTGATTTGAAAGAACTTGGACTTCCCTAGCCATGACATTCGGCCAACCCTAGATTAGGGTTAAGGTTGCTTGATTTTCTCCCATGGTGCATGCTATAGTATGATACATGATATATAGATATATGTGGGATGTTGGTAGGGGATGTTTTGATGTCAAAAACCTAATCTACCCCTACCCTTGAGTTTCGGCCAAAACCCTAGTTTTAGGGTTAGGAAGCATTTGATTTACCCATGAAGCATGCTATCACTTCCTATGATATGAATATGATTTATGTGATCAACCTTGTCATATATAAGATATGTTTAAAGGGGTTGAATTATGATCTATGTATGAGCATGCCTTATAGCCCCTGGGGGGCACCTTTATGAAATGCATGTGATGTGTATAATAAGATGCTTGAAAGGATACTCCACTAAGTATGGGATCAAGAGCACCCCTTATGTTGTGTGGTGTGTCCCTACGGGATCATGAGCACCCTTGAAGAGTGGTGTGTCTCATAAGAGTGGATTTGGAGTATTCCTTAGCATATATGTAAAAGCATGTAAAGTATTTTACTTTATGAATGGGCTTGTACCGGACCAAAGTATGGGTCCAAGGGATGGGCACCTTAAGAATGCCCCGGTTCTGAACTACCGACTATGCTGTCCACGGTTCTGGCACTACCGTAGCTGTGCAACAGGGATGGGCCCCTTAAGAACGGCCTGGTTCTGGGACTACCGACTATGCTGTCCTTACCCTAGTAGGTCGGGGCTCGCTACCTCGTATCTACTTAGGGATGCGCGCTTATGATGTATGTATGTGGTACAAGCCGGGGACCCCCAATGATGATATGATGATATTTATGTATTTAAAAGTATGATTTTAAAAGTTAAACATCCTTATGTATATGCATTTCATACTTCATACTGCTTGCTTAGAAACTGTGATGTTTAGTATGCTATGATGAACTCATGCTTATGATTTATTATGTGTACATGTTGTATGCTTTCGTATGGTTTTACCGAGTAGGACAAGATCCTTACTAAGCCTTTGTGCTTACTAGTTTATGTGTTGTCTTATGCTGCAGATAAGGGTAAGGAACACTTGAACTAAAGGAAGAGGCAGGAGGGCTGAAGATGTGTGGGGTGGTGGCTCGGGAAATAAAGATCTTCATATCTACAATATTATGCTTATGTTAACATTTCTTTAGTAATGAATGTTATGTAACGCCCCAAAATTTCCATCTTTAGTTCATAAAGTATTTAGAATTATTTAAAGATGGTTTAGAAATATTCTAGATATTTTTAGGAATTTTTAGAGTATTTTTATGGAATTTTCTGAGTTCGTTTGGTATAAAAAAAATAATAGAAAAACGTTTAAGGGCAGCCGGCGGTTCGAACCCGCGACCACACCGAAACAGCACAAGCGCCCAACCGGCTGGGCTAGGGGTATCAAGCACAGAAACGGATGGAGAGAAGGGTATTTAAGCGATAGTTAGGTTGATCCGACCCTTAAGTATAAATAGCCAATTAAAGAGAGAAATTTTATTTCTCTCCTCTCCAAACCCTCACGCCGACTCCCTCTTCTCTCTTGGGCGACGCCGACCAACATCAAGGCCAAGGAGGGCCGGCCGAGACCCTTCTCCAAGAGATAATCCTATATTCGGGATCCCCGCGACGAGAGGAACGCGTAGGCGTGAAGAATTCTCCGAGATCTCAAGTTTCTCCCGAGCTATAGACGTCAATCTTGGTTGTAAGTCCAAGATATCAATGTAAGTACTGCTCACCTGCAGTAAGAGGCGGTTTTTCCGCGAGAATTTCCTTTAAAAGTTTTTAAAAGAGATATTTCCTTTTTGGTTGAGTTTTTGCATGTGATATTAGTTCATTATATGCTTATATATGTTGATTAATACCCTATGTGAGTTTAGGGTCCAAGAAAAGCTATGAGAAAAGAAAAGAAAAGATAAAGATAAGAAAAGAAAAGGCCAAGGCCTTAAGAAATCCCCAAAAGTCAAGACTTAGGGATTTTTAGCACGCAAGGTGCTCCAGAAAATGCCAAGGCATTTACAGATAAGAAAGAAAAGTAAGAAAAGCTATTTTATTTTATAAGGCCAGTACCCGGCGTCCAAGGGCGTCGTTAAAGAAATCCAGGTGTCCAATTCCAAGGTCTTGGCCCTGGTAGACCAAGGTCTGCTCTATTAGGATTGGTGGCTCGCTACCCCAACCTTTTAGGGAACGCGCATATCAGATGGTACTTACGTCTTCAGTGGATCCAAGTGATTAGTATTTTCAAGTATATGCTTTAGCAAAGTTTTCTAAAGTTTAAGAAAGTTTTCAAAAGTTAAAGAATAGCTAAAGTTTCAAGTTGAGCCAAGAAAAGTAAATTGAGATTATCTATTGCTTGAGTATGCATGTTTTGAGCTATACATGTTCTTAGTTTTCCTTCAAGCATATTAGAATCTCATATGATGTTCAGTTTGATCTAGAAGCATGTTTGCATATTTCGAGTTTTTGTGAGCTAGATAGTACTTACTAAGCTTTTTGCTTACTAGTTGCATTTCCTCTTATTGCAGACAAAGGTAAAGGCAAGCAATTCTGAAGGAAGGCGACGAGGCGGTGCTGAGTGACGTGTGTGTGGTGGCTGACCTTGGAGAGGTCCTTGGGACAAGAGGAATAAAAAACTCCAAATCCATTGGGTTATAGAGTCTTAGTTTAAGTTAGATTATATAGAATTTATCTAAGTATTTGAGTTATAGATATTTTGCATTCATGTTCCATAATGCTTAGTAATATTATAGAACCTTGCGTGATGACTTTAAATGGTTAGCATTACTTGTAAAGTTGCATTTATTTTCTCCACGAATTTTTAGAGAAAGGAAGTGTGTCATCGCATCATGCATGACCATTAAAGTTAGGATGTCATCCTTAGATGGGTTGCATAAAGTTCCGCATTTTAGTTCTGCATTTTTAGTCGCGCATTGGAGGACGACACAGGCTGGCCGTGCCATCCAGCACGGGCGCACGGCCGTGCTCCCTCGAGGCACGGGCGTGCTCTTAGGAGGAATTATAGGCACGGGCGTGCTCTTCAGCACGCCCTGGGCGTGCCGTCCACTGGCGAATCTCGGGTGACCCGCACGGGCGTGTCAGTCAACACGCCCTGGGCGTGTTCTCCCCTGTCCAGAGATAGCAGGATTTGCCAAGAAGTTGCATTAGAGTTGAGAAGTAGAGGAAAGTAACGATCCGTCTAAGGTAGTAAGAAGGCGGGTCGCTACATGTTACACTTGGATTACTCATATACTTGATTTTATTATGAGTTGAACCTATCATGTTATAGGTTAGTTTTGAACAAGCATGCTCTGTACTTTGTTATTAGTACTTTAAGAAGAAAAAAAATTTATACGAATGATAGTACGTGACCCCGCCCCGAGAGTAGATATAAGGGCGGGCGTCACAAGTTAATGAATGTTACACTTGGATTACTCATATACTTGATTTTATTATGAGTTGAACCTATCATGTTATAGGTTAGTTTTGAACAAGCATGCTTAGTACTTTGTTATTAGTACTTTAAGAAAAAAAAAATTTATACGAATGATAGTACGTGACCCCGCCCCGAGAGTAGATATAAGGGCGGGCGTCACATCAGTGCTGCACAGGATTTTCTGCTCAGTGCATCTGCCACTTTATTAGCTTTACCTGGGTGGTAGAGGATTTCACAGTCATAATCTTTGACCAACTCTAGCCACCTGCGCTGCCTCATATTCAGATCCTTCTGAGTGAAGAAGTACTTCAAACTCTGATGGGCTGTGAAGATTCTGCACTGCACTCCATACAGGTAGTGTCTCCAGAGCTTCAGTGCAAAAACCACAGCTGCTAGCTCAAGGTCATGAGTAGGGTAATTCTTCTCATAGTCCTTGAGCTGTCTGGAGGCATATGCTATTACTTTACCGTCTTGCATGAGGACAGCTCCAAGGCCCATCTTGGATGCATCACTGTAGATGTCAAAGGCCTTGTCACTCTCTGGAACAGTCAGGATGGGAGCACTAGTCAATCTTTTCTTCAGTTCTAGGAAGCTGTGCTCGCATTTATCTGACCACTCAAACTTCTGATTCTTTCTGGTCAGGGCTGTGAGTGGAGAGGCTATTCTGGAGAAGTCCTCCACAAATTTTTTGTAATATCCTGCCAGGCCTAAGAAGCTTCTGATTTCACTGGCATTCTTGGGTCTACACCAGTTGCTGACTGCTTCTATCTTGGCTGGATCAACTTGAATGCCTTCTTTGGATACAATGTGACCTAGGAAGGTCACCTGATCTAGCCAAAACTCGCACTTTGAGAATTTTGCATAGAGCTTCTCCTGCTGAAGGATCTGCAGCACTATCCTCAAGTGTGTAGCATGGTCCTCTGGAGTCTGTGAGTATATGAGAATATCATCAATAAATACAATGACGAATTTATCGAGATACTCCCTGAAGATGTGGTTCATCAGCTCCATGAAGACTGCTGGAGCATTGGTTACTCCAAAAGGCATCACTACAAATTCGTAGTGGCCGTATCTTATCCTGAAGGCCGTCCTGGGGATGTTACTTTCTTTAACCTTTAGCTGATGATACCCAGAACGCAGATCTATCTTCGAGAACACTGTAGCCCCTTTGAGTTGATCAAATAAATCATCTATTCTAGGAAGGGGGTACTTGTTCTTGATGGTTACCTTGTTCAGAGCTCTGTAGTCTATGCACAGACGCATAGACCCATCCTTCTTCTTGACGAAAAGTACAGGAGCTCCCCAGGGTGAATGACTCGGGCGAATGAAGCCCTTGTCTAGTAGCTCCTGGAGTTGCTCTTGTAATTCCTTCAACTCTGCTGGAGACATACGATATGGGGCCTTCGAGACCGGACCGGTACCTGGTACTAGCTCGATCTCGAATTCCACTTCTCTGTTGGGAGGTAGTCCAGGTAGTTCTTCTGGGAATACTTTTGGATACTCACAGACTACCCGTACGTCCTCCTGCTTGTGCTCTTTCTTTGCTTTTATGTCCACTATGCATGCAAGAAAACCAGCACACCCTTGTTCTAGCATTTGGTGGGCTGCCAAGGCTGAGAGGAATTTCTGAGTCTTCCTCCTTGGGGCTCCTTGAAATTCGAACGGTGGCTCTCCTTCTGGACTGAAAACCACCTTCCTCCAGCGACAGTCCACTGAAGCGCTGTACTTACTGTGGAAATCCATGCCCAGTATGACGTCGAAGTCTTGCATCGCAAGGACTATTAGATCGACATATAGCTCTCAGTCTAAAATCTTGATTGACACAGCTCGGAGCCACTGGGTTGATTCCATGATTTCCCCTGAAGGGAGAGTTGTTAGGAATCTGGACTCCCAACTCTCTGCAGGCACCTGTAACTTACTAGCAAAAGGTACTGATACGAAAGAATGGGTCGCCCCAGTGTCAAACAGTGTAGTAGCTAAATGCTGAAAAATAACTATTTGACCTGTTACGACCGTGGAGGCGCTGGCAGCTTCTTCCTTCGTGAGGGAAAAGACTCTAGTATTGGTTGAAACTGGTGCTGCTTCCAACCTTCCCTGACTGATCTGAGGTCCCTCCAGTATAGTAGGCATGTAATGTAACTGAGGCTTGCCTCCATACTATACGGACTGCTGAGGAAGTACCTTAAACTTGTTTGGGCAGTCTTTGGATCTGTGTCCCTCTTGTCCACGTGAGTAGCATCCAGTTACACCCAAAAGGCATGCTCCTGGATGGGTCCTCCCACACTTAGGACAAGGTGGATACTTAGCTTGCTTGTTCTCTGGGTTTCCTTTTTGGCTGCCAGGCCACTGCTTCCTTTTGTGGTTCTTGTTCTTCCAGTTCTGGTTATTTGGCTGAGGCTTCTGGCCTCCTGTTGTCTTGTTCTCAATCAGGACTGGCTTCTGCTGTGTTTGTTGTGCCTTGATGCTATTCAGATAGTGCTCTGAGATTAGAGCACTACTGACCAACTCCTCGCTGGTCTGGGGTCGGTGCGTCCCGCTGTTCACGTTGAGTGCTATTTCAGGGTTCAGCATGCGGAGCATCAGTTTGACTCGCTCCTTCTCTGTGCTGACTAGCTCTGGGCAGAGGCGAGCTAGTCTGTTGAACTTCGCGACTGCTTCTCCCACTGGTAGGTTACCTTGTCTGAACTCCATGAAGTCCTCGTAGTGCTTGTTGGTAACCCGCATGTGGAAGAACTCCTCATAGAACTCTTGCTCGAAATCTGTCCAGCTCATCTGGTTGACTATCCTCTTACTCTTGACCCACTCCCACCACATACGAGCATCTCCAGTTAGGCAGAAGGAGGCACATTTGACCTTCTCGACTTCTGGCCAGTCAAGAAGCTCCATTGTGCTCTCTAAAGTCTTGAACCAAGCCTGGGCATCCCAGGGCTCAGTCGTGCCTGAGAAGCTTTCAGGTTTCAGCCTCTGCCACTGGACGAGGTATGTTTCTTGTATTCGGTTCAAGGCAGGGGTCTCCTGTGTGACTGGTGGAACTTCAGCCACCACTGGAGTTTCCACTCCTGCTGTGGGTGGTGTAGGGGGCACTGGGTGATGATTTGCCATCAGTGTGGCGATGGTCTTCTGTTGCTCTGAAATCTGGGCTTGCATTTGAGCAATGACTGCCATCAGGTTTGGCTGTTCTGTGCCAGGCTCATTGTTATCTTGAACTGGAGTTCTGTTCCTTGCATTAGGAGCTCGGCCTCTTCTTGCCATCTAATAATGCATAAGGGAACAAGAAATCACTACTACATCTCTAGGTATACACTTGTCTTCTTACTTAGTAACCTAATATCCATTCTAGGGATTAAACATGATTCCGTGATACTAAGGTATTAAACATGCTTCCTTGTTCTAAGCACATACGAGTAAGTACTTAAGCATTTCTCTATACTGCAATTAAATAAAGGAGCAATAGAAAAACTGAACTTAAAACTTTCTTACTTGAAGACGGCAAGGTTGGTGCTGATGTGTGTGTGATGCTGGAGAATGGGAACTGCTCTGATACCAACTGTAGCGACCCGCCTTCTCTACCTTAGCCGGACCGTTACTTTGTCTACTTCTTGACTCTAATGCACGACAAAAAAAAAATGCGGAACTTTTTTTTTTTCCTTCTTTCTTTTTTTTTCAAAAAAAAACAAACAACTTTCATCTTATTCGCTTTGCCAGGATTTGACCCCTAGACCTCTTAGTTGTAACACTAGAGTACTAACCAGCTGCTCTATACCATTTCTTTTCAATGGTACCAGTCGACTGCTATATAGCAGTCGCCTGGTACCAGGCGACTGGCGTTTTGGCAGTCGCCTGGTGCATCGAACAGAAGCTACTGTTCGATAGGGCAAGTGACTGGTCCTGTACCAGTCGACTGGCACGCCTGAAAACCTGCATTTCAGACCTGAAACTCATCTCCATCCATCCACAAAACATATGCTTTCAAGTCATACAAAGACATAACACCATTTGTATACTCTATACTAGTTTTCTAAACATTTTAGCAAATCAAAACCACTTCATAAACTTGAAATTAGGACTTTTGCGGAAGTAAATAAGCTATCAAAATCTATGTGAACTCTAGGCTAGAGTTTGTACCAAATTTTGTATCTATGCAAGGTTTAAACAAAGTCATTCATTCTACCACTTCGAAACACCAAAACACATGTTCTACAACATTACTAAAGCATTATGGAATATGAATGCAACTTTTCTAAGCATATTTAAAGCAATAAAAACTTAATTCAAAAGGAGACTAACAACATCTTGGCACATGCATCAAATAGCTCCATCAAAGTATCGATATTCAAAACTACTCGCGCTCATACTCATCCAATGCAATCATAAGGATATGTATACTAAATGGAATGACATGGAATCTTTACTCGTGGTTTTAAGACATGCAAAATATCTAAAACGCAAGTGCTTGGATAAATTCTACGTGATCTAACCTAACTAAGAATCTATAACAAATGCACTTTAAGTCTTTTATTCATCTTGTCCCAAGGACCTCTCCAAGGTCAGCCACCACACACACGTCACTCAGCACCGCCTCGTCGCCTTCCTTCAGAATTGCTTGCCTTTACCTTTACCTGCAGCAAGAGGAAATGCAACTAATAAGCATAAAGCTTAGCAAGTACTATCTAGCTCACAAAATCTCGAAATGTGCAAGCATGCTTTTTAAACAATGTGAGATCACATGAGATACTTTTATGCTTAAAAGAAACACTAAAACATGTATAACTCAAAACATGCATACTCAAGCATTAATAAGTCTTAACTCACTTTTCTTGGCTTAACTTGAAACTTTAGCAATTCATTAACTTTAAATCTTTCTTTAACTTTTAGAAAACTTCCTTAAACTTTAGAAAAAGTTTGCTAAAGCATATACTTGAAAATAATAACTCACTTGGATCCACTTAAGATGTAAGTACCATCTTATGCGCGTTCCCTAAAAGGTTGGGGTAGCGAGCCACCAATCCTAATAGAGCAGACCTTGGTCTACCAGGGCCAAGACCTTGGAATTGGACACCTGGATTTCTTTAACGACGCCCTTGGACGCCGGGTACTGGCCTTAGAAAATAAAATACTTACTTTTTCTTATCTTGAATGCCTTGGCATTTTAACGAGCACCTTGTGTGCCCAAATCCTTAAGTCTTGACTTTTGAGGATTTCATAAGGCCTTGGCCTTTTCTTTTCTTATCTTCATCTTCTCTTTTCTTTTCTCATAACTCTTCTTAGACCCTAACCTCATATAGGGTACTTAATTAAACTTATACAAGCATGGATTAAACTAGGGTTACATGCAAAATCATAAACTAAAGGAAAATTGCATTTTTAACTTTCTAACGGGAAAAACTTGTGGAAAACCGCCTCTTACTGCAGGTGAGCAGTACTTACTTTGATTTCTTTGGACTTACAACCAAAATTGACGTCTAGGGCTCGGGAGAAACTTGAGATCTCGATGAACCGTTCGCGCCTACGCGTTCCTCTCGTCGAGACGAACGAAACGCTCCGCACTCCTTGATTCTTCCTTGGCCGGCGCCCCCTTAGGAGAGGAGAGGAGGTCTTGGTGTCGGCGTGCGCACAAGAGAGGGGAAGAGGGGCGGCGTGCGTGCGGCTTGGGCGAGGAAGAGAGCTTTAGTTGAGAGGAATCAAATTTCTCCCTTTAATTATCTATTTATACTTAGGGTATTTAAGTCCAACTTATTACTTAACTTAATATCTCTCTATTTTCTTTCAGCACACCCCTGCTGGGGCTCCTGGTTAACCCGACCAACTTAAGTCGTTGGTCCCATGGGAGGTCTCGGGTTCAAAACTCGTCCAGGCAACTTTTTGCCGAAAACTCTATTTCTTTTAATAAAAATACTAAACGGACTCGGAAAATTCCATAAAAATATTCTAAAAATTCCTAAAATATCTAGAATATTTCCAAAACATTTTTAAATAGTTCTAAGGACTTTAAGAACTTCAATATGGAAATTTCAGGGCGTTACAGAAATAATATTTATATTATCAACTTACCATCCACACCTAAATGTTTTCTAACCCAACTAGAAGAAACTAATTTATGACATAGAAGACTAGGTCACACTCACACGAAATAAATTTCAAAACTAAGCTAAAATGGACTAGTTAAGGGTATCCCTAAACTTAAAAACTTTAAAAATTCAATATGTAACCCATGTCAACAAGGAAAACAAACAAAATCAACCCATAAACCTGTCCAGTCAAACTTAACCCAAGCTACACTTAAGCTCCTACACCATGACCTATTTGATTCTCATGGAGCCAAGTCACTAAGCGAAAATCGATACTGCTTAGTAATTATTGATGATTATTCTAAATTTACCTGGGTTAGGTTTTTGAAAACCAAAGATAAATCGTTTAAACATTTAACAATTTATGTAAAATACTTGAAAATCAAAATGATACAAAAATCCAAAGAATTGGAAGTGACCATTGGGGGGGGGGAATTTGAAAACTAAAAATTTAATGAATTCTGTAAAATTAATGGATATGTACATGAATTTTTCTACCCTAGAACCCACCAACCAAATGGGATAGTTGAAAGAAAAAATAAAACCCATCAAGAAGCTGCTAGGACCATGCTCAACGAATATAATTTATCTAATCAATTTTGGGCAGAGGCGATAAACATAGCTTGTTACATTCAAAATAGGGTTCTAATTAATAAAAGACACAATAAAACTCCTTATGAAATATATTACCACACAATACCTAATTTATATTATCTAAAGGTTTTGGGTGTAAAGTATGTTGGATCTTGTACGGTTGCTAGAGGAGGGTGAATATCACTTCTTCGATTCTTCTTGTACCTACATTGTTAGTTGCGCACGCGGAAACAATAATAATGAAAACAAACAACGCTAACAAGAACGATTTACTTGCTATCCACCCCTAAGGGTGACTAATCCAAGAATTCTTCGGTGGATCACTCCCCAGATAACCTCCGGCTAGTCCTTGTTGCTCCTTGTGGGTGGAGAAACCTCGTCACAGCACTAAGACTACTATTTGGCCTTTAACCAAGACCAAATTTGTCAAACCTTTCAGCCAACACGAAGTCCTCTTAAATAGGACAAAGGCTGAAAACACTCGCCACCAGTCGACTGCACCTAGGGCAATCGACTGGTCCCACTGAAAATCGACTGTTGCAACCCCAACGTTCGAATTTTCAGCCAACCCACCAGCCGCTACCAGTTGACTGCTACTAGGGCAGTCGACTGGTCCAAAGCTGACTGCCTTCTGTGAGTTTTGCCAGTCGAATACCCTAATGGCAGTCGACTGCCCCACTCACACACCTAGAAGTACTATAGCTCAATTGGTATCAGGATTCATAAACTCTAGTACTTATCCTGGAGGTCTAGAGTTTGAATCCTGAGGAAGGCAAAAATCCACTGGCCAGGGGTGGAAAGACCTAGTGAGTAATGACACGGTTGTAGGTCGTCGACATCGGTTGTTGGTCGACGACATAGTTGGGCCGCCAAATGTTGATTTGGCCGCCAGGTTGTTGGGCCGATGGGCCAGGTTGTTGGGCCGCCAAATGTTGATTTGACCGCCAAAGGGGTTGAGAGACCGTGTCGTTACAATAAAAAGGCATCTTTTTATTGTAACGTCCCGACCCCTTGGCCCCTTGGGCGGCCCAACTGGCGGCCCACTTGGCGGCCCTCGGCCCCTTGGGCGGCCAAATCCCATTTGGCGACCCCTTTGGCGACCTATTGGGCGGTCGTTACTCACAAGTACTTTCCACCCCTAGCCAGTGGATTTTTGCCTTTCTCAGGATTCCAACTCTAGACCTCCAGGATAAGTACTAGAGTTTATGAATCCTGATACCAAGTGAGCTGCAGCTCATTTGGTATCAGGATTCATAAACTCTAGTACTTATCCTGGAGGTCTAGAGTTCGAATCCTGAGAAAGGCAAAAATCCACTGGCCAGGGGTGGAAAGACCTAGTGAGTAACGACACAGTTGTTGGTCGTCGACATCGGTTGTTGGTCGACGACATAGTTGTGCCGCCAAATGTTGATTTGGCCGCCAGGTTGTTGGGCCCGAGGGGCCAGGTTGTTGGGCCGCCAAATGTTGATTTGGCCACCAATGGGTTGAGGGGTCGTGTCGTTACAATAAAAAGGCGCCTTTTTATTGTAACGACACGACCCCTCAAGCCATTGGTGGCCAAATCAACATTTGGCGGCCCAACAACCTGGCCCCTCGGCCCAACAACCTGGCGGCCAAATCATCATTTGGCGGCCCAACTATGTCGCCGACCAACAACTGATGCCGACGACCAACAACCGTGTCGTTACTCACTAGGACTTCCCACCCCTGGCCAGTGGATTTTTGCCTTCCTCAGGATTCGAACTCTAGACCTCCAGGATAAATACTAGAGTTTATGAATCCTGATACCAATTGAGATATGGCTCAATTGGTATCAGGATTCATAAACTCTAGTACTTAGCCTGGAGGTCTAGAGTTTGAATCATGAGGAAGGCACAAATCCATTGGCCAGGGGTGGGAAGTCCTAGTGAGTAACGGCACGGCCAAGGGTCGCCAAAGGGGCCGCCAAATGAGATTTGGCCGCCAAAGGGGCCGAGGGTCGCCGAGAGGGGTCGTCAAATGCGAGATTTGGCCGCCCAAGGGGCCGAGGGTCTGGGTCGTTACACTAAAGCTCCCCCTACATTGGACTTACAAAGGCTTTTTAAGAACCTCTCCCAGGTCCCTCTTATGCCAAGAATGGAGCAATCATGCTCCCCCTTTATCTTAGCTCCCCCTAAACCTAGGGTTTCTTGCAAAGGTGTGTTTGGTATCCCAAATTAAACCCAACACTTCTCCTCCTTTGCCTAACATCAAAAAGAACCCAACAATATCTCAATTATAGGTTCTTTTAATCCCCAATGATCCTAAACAAAGTGTACTAGCCCCCCATACACTAGTTTTACATCATTTGGATTACTTCCCAGCTGCTGATACAAAGATCAGCCCTGGCCAGTCGACTGCCCCCCAGGGTTGTCGACTGATACTCTGAAAATCAGTTTTTCAAACTACATTCAGAATACGCTAGAAATTCCACAAATCTTTAAAAATGCCCAAATTTTGTGGTACCCACACTTACTTGGGAAAAATACATTCAACAATGTATCTATGACCATCCCTAAGTTTGGCAACTAGGAGACAACCTCCCCCTTAACCTATGTCTTCTCTCGATTTTCACTTTACCAAGGTCAAGTTCTACCCAACCTGACACCATAACACCAAGTTAAGTTATACCCCAACTTAACACCACAACTTTCTTTTGTTAAGTTAAACCTAACTTAACAACTCAAGTTTTCTACCCTAGAACCCTGTAGAGAATCCTAGAAAATCTGAAAAAATCTAAAAGATTTGCAAGCACATTTGCTAGGATTCCTTGAAAAATATGTTCCATGAAGAATACAAATGTGCTTGACTTTTGGTACATCCTTCATTGTCCTAAAAGTTTGGCATTTAGTATCAACTTTCAAATCTATCTCTAATTCCATGTGTTTGTTAAAGCTAACCATTATAATTTGATACATGAAATTGTCTTCAATTCTCCCCTTTGTATTTCTTAATCCTAGATTCATATGGGAAACTTATCAATCTTCCTTGATTTTCAAGATATCAATAAAACCTTATTTCAAGATATCAATAAAACCTTATTAAATCATGGGATAACACTTTCTTCAAGGAATATGAAATCATAATCAAGGATTCTAATCCAAAGTCATATCCAATCATCCAATTTTGCACTTTCTTATCATCTAATAGGCCTTTTCTACAAAAACCTTCGGATCAGTTGACTGCCCCCAGGGCAGTCGACTGGCAAATCGAACAGAATGGTCCTAGGGCTGAATTGACTCGGATTAGTCGGCTGCCCCCCAGGCAGTCGACTGATACCTGAATTTCAGATTTTCAGCCCAATTTCAGAAATGCCTAGATAATTTCATAAATCTCCAAAAAGTTTGAAATTTCGTGGAGAGATTTGTGGAACCTATGTCTACTTGGGAAAAATATGTTTGAAAACATATGTACTCCAAATCACACGATTGACACGAATCTCAACCCATTCTAAATTGTATCATTTAGACTTCTCCCAAAAGTCCTAATTCTAGCCTTTCCTTGATATATCATCTAATACTTGACCATGATACATTCTTAGCACTGAATTATATGGTATTTTCCCATTAAACCTTAATTTTATCGAATATAACCCTATTTTTAACTTTGTCTCCCAAAAACTCATTTTAATGTGTCAATTCCCTAGGATTAAGACATACCCTAGTCTTCCAATCCCTTTTGGCACATTTCATTTAATTTCCTAGGAGAAAACCTCTTGATATCCATTTACCATGGACTCCAAAGGCTCTTAGAGCTCCCCCTTGAGCTCTTAGCCCTAGCCACCTCCCTAGATGACTCAATCCACACTAGACCACACAGGTGAGCCCCCGGTGATTCTTGGCCTACAAATCTAACCTTCTTAACCTTGGACACCTTGTCGTTGGTTAAGTCCTTATCTTTACCTTTAAATGGCACCCCCTTGCCATTTTTGGACTTCTCCTTCTTGCCATAATTGTTTGCTTCCCCAGCATACTTCTTTTTGTTGGCATTGGAGACACTAGACCGGTATCCCAAACCCGATCTATCATAGTTGGGTTTTATACTACCCAACACCATGTCTAAACCTTTTAATCCAACCGTGAATCATTCAAGGGTTTTCTCTAACCTATTAAGCTTTTCCCTTAAAGCTTGACTTTCTCTTTTTAGGTTCCTAAACCTAGAATCCACATGTCCACTTTGGACGTTCCAAGACCAACCCATTTTCTTAGTCATGTGTCTCCCCTTCTTGGGGTTAATGCTTTGATCCTTAGATACAAAGGTCTTAGGTCTATCATGATGCATGCTTTTCCTAGGGTTATGATCTACCTTGTTAACCCTATTCCTATCATTATATTTAAAGCCATGGTTATGCATAAGCAAATAATTTTCATTTATTCTAGCATGCATGGATGAATAATTAACTCTATTTTTATCATGCATAGAGGAACTTGAATTTGAATTACATTTTAACTTAGGGTTAGGAATTACCTCCCTTACCCTTGTAGTTCCTCCTTGACGTAGGCTTCTTTACTTCCTTTCCTCCTTCTCCCATCTTCTCAAGTGCCCCAATTTCTTTAACTCTCCTTTTATTGGACACTTGGGTGTGGTAGTGCCCTAGCTCTCCACATGTGAAGCATCAAATTTTTCTTCTTTTCTCTTGGGCTTCTCCAATCCTACAACCCACATTAGATTTAAGAGAATTTGAAATGAGTTTAAATTTTACCTCCTTTTTACCTAGTGGGCACTTGTCCATGTAGTGACCCTTTTCATTGCATCCAAAGCATGTGATATGGTCCTTCTTATTTGCTTTGGTGGAGGTGGAGGCTAGGTTGACATCTTCTTCACCCTTGGATGAAATGGATGATTCCTCTTGTTCCGGCATGGTTGAGGGTCTCTTCTCCCCCTCAATCTTTGAATGTGACACCTCCTTTTCTTTTCTTGATGAGGTTGATGATCTCTCACTCTCTTCTTCCTCACTTGAAGGTGTAGATAATACAATTCTCTCCTCTTCTTGAATTATGGAGCTTACTTCATTGGAATCTTCTATTAGTTGGACTCGTGTAGGATTTTCATGGAATTTGACCACCTTTTTCCATAGTTCATGTGCATTTGAATATTTTCCTACACCACTTAACACATTAGTAGGCAAAATGTTAACTAAAGTTGCAATTACCTTTTCGTTTGCCTTGGATTGATTTTGTTGTTCTTGATTCCAATACCTAGGTCTAAGCTTCTTCCCGTGCTTATCCTTTGGAATCTCGAAAGGCTCTTCAAGCGCAATCCAAATGTCTCACTCCATTCCAAACCATGTCTCTACTCTTGTCTTCCAATATGTAAAATCTTCATGGTCGTAGGGCGGTGGAGTGTAGATGTCATCCCCCAACTTATCTTTCATTGTTTTTCCTCTAGCTTTCTTTGCTCCCTTGGCGGTTAGTCCAATCAAGAGCAGTCCAAGCTCTGATACCAATTATTAGATCATGTACGGTTGCTAGAGGGGGGGGTGAATAGCACTTCTTCGATTCTTCTTGTACCTACGTTGTTAGTTGCGCAAGCAGAAACAATAATAATGAAAATAAACAACGCTAACAAGAACGATTTACTTGGTATCCACCCCTAAGGGTGACTAATCCAAGAATCCTTCGGTGGATCACTTCCCCGATAACCTCCGGCTAGCCCATGTTGCTCCTTGTGGGTGGAGAAACCTCGCCATAGCACCTCGACAATACCTGAGCACCAAGACTACTATTTGGCCTTTAACCAAGACCAAATTCGTCAATCATTTCAGCCAACACGAAGTCCTCCTAAATAGGACTAACTCACCACCAGTCTACTGCTCCCAGGGCAGTCGACTAGTACCACTGAAAATCGACCGTTGCAACCACAACGTTCGAATTTTTAGCCAACTCACCAGCCGCTACTAGTCGACTGCTCCCAGGGCAATCGACTGGTCCAAAGCTGACCGCCTTCTATGAGTTTAGTCAGTCGATTGCCCCAATGGCAGTCAACTGCGAAACTCACACACCTAGGGTTTTCCTTCCTGAGTACACATCTCTCAGCACTCGAACCATAGGATTTCCCCAGTATAATCACACAGCACTCGTACCCTCACGACTCAACTGACTCCTCATCAGCAGCCTCGACTATTGCCTTCACGCCCTCTTCAACTTCGGCTCCCGTCCCTCGGATGCACGCAAGCCTCCAGCTTGCCTCCATGCCATCCTTCACGCATGCCTAGATGTCTATGCCCCTCAGCTCATCGTCCCTGCTCTCCATAGTCCCTCAGGTGCGCACATAAGCCCGCGGCTTGTGTCCATGCCACCCTTCATCGTACCGAGGTCGTCCAGCTAAGTCAATATGTGTAACCTACACATCCTGCACACTAAACATGCACAAATCAAATCACAAGGGAAAGCCTAACTTAAACCCTTTGCCCAAACAACAAAACGTGTTGTCACTCTAGACCATAGATTGCCCCAACAATCTCCCCCTTTTTTATATTTGGCAATACATTTATGTTAGGGAAAGCAAATAGTAGTCAATAGCAATAACATTGCTAAAACAATCATTTGGACTTACACTGCCAAGACTCCATCTTGGACTTACACCACCAATGCATATGCAAATGCAAACAATGTATGGATCATATCCCAAGGCATCCCACACCTAACCCTCCAAGTTAGGACTTTTTCACTAAAATCGGGTTTTTTAAAGCTTCTCCAAAGCTCCCCCTACATTGGACTTACAAAGGCTTTTTAAGAACCTCTCCCAGGTCCCTCTTACGCCAAGAATGGAGCAACCATGCTCCCCATTTATCTTAGCTCCCCCTATACCTAGGGTTTCTTGCAAAGGTGTGTTTGGTTTCCCAAATTAAACCCAACACTTCTCCCCCTTTGCCTAACATCAAAAAGAACCCAACAATATCTCAATTAATGGTTCTATTAATCCCCAATGATCCTAAACACAGTGTACTAGCCACCCATACACTTGTTTTACATCATTTGGATCACTTCCCAGCTGCTGATACAAAGATCAACCCAACAATGTATCTATCACCATCCCTAAGTTTGGCAACTAAGAGGCAACCTCCCCCTTAACCTATGTATTTTCTCAATTTTCACTTTACCAAGGTCAAGTTCTACCCAACTTGACATCATAACACCAAGTTAAGTTATACCCCAACTTAACATCACAACTTTCTTTTGTTAAGTTAAACCTAACTTAACAACTCAAGTTTTCTACCCAAGAACCCTCTATAGAATCCTAGAAAACCTGAAAAAATCTAAATGATTTGCAAGCACATTTGCTAGGATATACCATATCCTAGAAAAATATGTTTCCATGAAAAATAGAAATGTACTTGACTTTTGGTACATCCTTCATTGTCCTAAAAGTTTGGCATTTGGTATCAACTTTCAAACCTATCTCTAATTCCATGTATTTGTAAAAGCTAACCATTATAATTTGATACATAGAAATGTCTTCAATTCTCCCTTTTGTATTTCTTAATCCTAGATTCATATGAGAAACTTATCAATCATCCTTGATTTTCAAGATACCAATAAAACCTTATTTCAAGATATCAATAAAACCTTATTAAATCATGGGATAACACTTTATTCAAGGAATATAAAATCATATTCAAGGATTCTAATCCAAAGTCATATCCTATCATCCAATTTTGCACTTTCTTATCATCTAATTGCCCTTTTCTACATAAACCTTCGGATCAGTCGACTGCCCCTAGGGCAGTCGACTGGCAAATCGAACAGAATGGTCCCAGGGTTAAATTGACTTGGATCAGTCGACTGCCCCTCAGGGCAGTCGACTGATACCTGAATTTTAGGTTTTCAGACCTATTTCAGAAATGCCTAGATAATTTCATAAATCTCCAAAAAGTATGAAATTTCGTGGAGAGATTTATGGAACCTATGTCTACTTGGGAAAAATATGTTTCAAACATATGTACTCCAAATCCCATGATTAGCACGAATCTCAACCCTTTCTAAATTGTATCATTTAGACTTCTTCCAAAAGTCCTAATTCTAGCCTTTCCTTGATATATCTTCTAATACTTGACCATGATACATTCTTAGCACTAAATTATATGGTATTTTCCCATTAAACCTTAATTTTATCGAATATAACCATATTTTTAACTTTTTCTCCCTAAAACTCCTTTTAATGTGTCAATTCCCTAGGATTAAGACTTACCCTAGTCTTCCAATCCCTTTTGGCATATTTCATTTAATTTCCTAGGAGAAAACCTCTTAAGATCCATTTGCCATGGACCCCAAGGGCTCTTAGAGCTCCCCCCTTGAGCTCTTAGCCCTAGCCACCTCCCTAGGTGACTCAATCCACACTAGACCACACCGGTGAGCCCCCGATGATTCTTGGCCTACAAATCTAACCTTCTTAATCTTGGACACCTTGTCCTTGGTTATGTCCTTATCTTTCCCTTTAAATGGCACCCCCTTGCCATTTTTGGACTTCTCCTTCTTGCCATAATTGTATGTTTCCCCAGCATACTTCTTTTTGTTGGCATTGGAGACTCTAGACAAGTATCCTAAACCCGATCTATCATAGTTGGGTTTTATACTACCCAACACCATGTCTAAACCCTTTAATCCAACCGTGAATCTTTCTAGGGTTTTTTCTAACCATCAAGCTTTTCCCTTAAAGCTTGATTTTCCCTTTCTAGGTTTCTAAACCTAGAATCCACATGTCCACTTTGGACATTCCTAGACCAACCCATTTTCTTGGGTATGTGTCTCCCCTCTTGTGGTTAATGTCTTGATCTTTAGATACAAAGGTCTTAGGTCTATCATGACGCATGCTTTTCCTAGGGTTATGATCTACCTTGTTAACCCTTTTCCTATCATTATATTTAAAACCATGGTTATGCACAAGCAAACAATTTTCATTCATTCTAGCATACATGGATGAATAATTAACTCTATTTTTATCATGCATAGAGGAACTTGAATTTGAATTACATTTTAACTCAGGGCTAGAAATTACCTCCCTTACCCTTGTAGTTCCTCCTTGACGTAGGCTTCTTTACTTCCTTTCCTCCTTCTCCCATCTTCTCAAGTGCCCCAATTTCTTTAACTCTCCTTTTCTTGGACACTTGGGTGTGGTAGTGCCCTAGCTCTCCACATGTGAAGCATCAAATTTTTCTTCTTTTCTCTTGGGCTTCTCCAATCCTACAACCCACATTAGATTTAAGAGAATTTGAAATGAGTTTAAATTTTACCTCCTTTTTACCTAGTGGGCACTTGTCCATGTAGTGACCCTTTTCATTGCATCCAAAGCATGTGATATGGTCCTTCTTATTTGCTTTGGTGGAGGTGGAGGCTAGGTTGACATCTTCTTCACCCTTGGATGAAATGGATGATTCCTCTTGTTCCGGCATGGTTGAGGGTCTCTTCTCCCCCTCAATCTCTGAATGTGACACCTCCTTTTCTTTTCTTGATGAGGTTGATGATCTCTCACTCTCTTCTTCCTCACTTGAAGGTGTAGATAATACAATTCTCTCCTCTTCTTGAATTATGGAGCTTACTTCATTGGAATCTTCTATTAGTTGGACTCGTGTAGGATTTTCATGGAATTTGACCACCTTTTTCCATAGTTCATGTGCATTTGAATATTTTCCTACACCACTTAACACATTAGTAGGCAAAATGTTAACTAAAGTTGCAATTACCTTTTCGTTTGCCTTGGATTGATTTTGTTGTTCTTGATTCCAATATCTAGGTCTAAGCTTCTTCCCATGCTTATCCTTTGGAATCTCGAAGGGCTCTTCAAGTGCAATCCTAGGGTCTCATTCCATTCCAAACCATGTCTCTACTATTGTCTTCCAATATGTGAAATCTTCATGGTCGTAGGGCGGTGGAGTGTAGATGTCATCGCCCAACTTATCTTCCATTGTTTTTCCTCTAGCTTTCTTTGCTCCCTTGGCGGTTAGTCCAACCAAGAGCGGTCCAAGCTCTGATACCACTTGTTAGATCATGTACGGTTGCTAGAGGGGGGTGAATAGCACTTCTTCGATTCTTCTTGTACCTACGTTGTTAGTTGCGCAAGCGGAATCAATAATAATGAAAACAAACAACGCTAACAAGAATGATTTACTTGGTATCCACCCCTAAGAGTGACTAATCCAAGAATCCTTCGGTGGATCACTTCCCAGATAACCTCCGGTTAGCCCTTGTCGCTCCTTGTTGGTGGAGAAACCACGCCACAGCACCTCGACAATACCTTAGCACCAAGACTACTATTTGGCCTTTAACCAAGACCAAATTCGTCAATCCTTTCAGCCAACACAAAGTCCTCTTAAATAGGACTAAGGCTGAAAACCCTTGCCACCAGTCGACTGCTCCCAGGGCAGTCGACTGGTCCCACTGAAAATCGACCGTTGCAACCCCAACGTTCGAATTTTCAGCCAACTCACCAATCGCTACTAGTCGACTGCTCCCAGAGCAGTCGACTGGTCCAAAGCTGACTGTCTTCTGTGAGTTTTATCAGTCGACTGCCCCACTCACACACCTAGGGTTTCCCTTCCCGAGTACACTCTCTCAGCACTCGAACCCTAGGATTTCCCGAGTACAATCACACAGCACTCGTACTCTCACGACTCAACTGACTCCTCATCAGCAGCCTCGAATATTGCCTTCGCACCCTCTTCATCTTCGGCGCCCGTCCCTCGGATGTACGCAACCCTCCAGCTTTCCTCCATGCCATCCTTCACACATGCCTCGAAGTTCGCACCCCTCAGCTCATCGTTCCTGCTCTCCATAGTCCCTCAGGTGCGCACACAAACCCGCGGCTTGTCTCCATGCCACCCTTCACCGTACCGAAGTCATCCAGCTAAGGCAATATGTGTAACTTGCACATCCTGCACACTCAACATACACATATCAAATCACAAGGGAAAGCATATCTTAAACTCTTTGCCCAAACATCAAAATGCATGGTCACTCCAGACCATAGATTGCCCCAACAATCTCCCCTATTTTGATAGGATCCATGCATTGCATTTGCATTGTTTAGCATGTTTTTGCTATTGACTACTATTTTGCTTTCCCTAACTTAAATGTATTGCCAAACATCAAAAAGGGGGAGATTGTTGAGGCAATCTGTGGTCCGGAGTGACCAAGTGTTTTGATATTTGGGCAAAGGGTTTATGTTAGGTTTACCCTTGTGTTCTTATATGTGTATATTGAGTGTGCAGGTTATACAGGTTACACATATAGACTTGACTGGACGACCTCGGTATTGTGAAGGGTGGCATGGAGACAAGTTGGAGGCTTGTGTGCACCCGAGGGACCTTGGAGAGCAGGGACGATGAGTTGATGGGTGTGGACTTCGAGGCATGCGTGAAGGATAGCATGGAGGCAAGCTGGAGGCTTGCGTGCATCCGAGGGACGGGAGTCGAAGATGAAGAGGGCGAAGGCAACAGTCGAGGCTGCGGAGGAGGAGTCAGTCGAGTCGTGAGGGTACTAGTGTTGTGTGAATGTACTCGGGAAGGGTTTCAGCTTGGGACCAGTCGACTGCCCTGGGAGCAGTCGACTGGTAGGTGGCTGGTGAGTTGGCTGAGAATTCTTGGCCTCCTGATCGGTCACCAGACCGATCAGGTCATGATCAGACGGATCAGGCTCCGTCCTGATCGGTCATAGTGAGGAACTCGCGATGCTTGATCGTTCTTCAGAATGATCTACACAGTGATCCAGATCGGTCATCAGACCGATTAGGAGTAGATCAGTAGGGGAACTCAACCTCACTGTGTGCTCCCTGATCGGTCACCAGACCGATCAGGAGCCAAGCAGTGGGTGAAACGCATACTCCCTGATCGGTCACCAGACCGATCAGGAGCCGCACAGTAGGTTCCCAACCTCACTGTGTGCTTCCTGATCAGTCACCCAACCGATCAGTCATCGCTGGATCGGTCACTAGACCGATCCACGAAGGAGCACCGTGCCAACTTCCCTGATTGGTCACAAGACCAATCCAGGGACTCAAACCTAGCCCTCCAAGCTAGGGTTTCATCCAACCTAGCCCTCCAAGCTAGGACCTGACCCTCCAAGCCTGGATTTTTCACCTAACCCTCCAGTTGGGACTTTTCACCTAATCCTCCAAGTTAGGACTTTTCACCTAGCCCTCCAAGCTAGGACTTTTCACCCAACCTTCCGAGTTAGGACTTTTCCACACCTAGCCCTCCAAGTTAGGACCTGACCCTCCAAGCCAGGACTTTTTCACCTAACCCTCTAAGTTGGGATTTTTCACCTAACCCTCCAAGTTAGGACTTTTCACCTAGCCCTCCAAGCTAGGACTTTTCACCCAACCCTTCCGAATTAGGACTTTTCAACACCTAGCCCTCCAAGCTAGGATTTGTCACACCTAACCCTCCAGGTTAGGACTTTTCACCACCTAGCCCTCCAAGCTAGGATTTTCTAAACCATGCCTAATCCCCGATCAGGACTTAATCATAATCATAATAATCAACCTAAACTAAAATCGGTGTCAACACCAAAACAACAATCAAGGTCAGACTGCATCAACAGACTGGTAGGTGGCTGGTGAGTTGGCTGAGAATTTGAATGTTGGGGTGCAACGGTCAAATTTCAGTGGCACCAGTCGACTGCCCTGGGAGCAGTCGACTGGTGGTGAGGGTTTCAGCCTGAGTTCTATTTAAAGAGGACTTCGTGGTGGCTGAGATTCTTGACGAATCTTGTCTTGGTTAATGGCAAGATAGTAGTCTTTGTGCTCAGAGCTTTGCTTGGAATTGTGGCGAGGTTTCTTCACCCACAAGGAGCGACGAGAGCTAGCCAGAGGTTATCCAGGGATTGATCCACCGACGGATTCTTGGATTAGTCACCCGTCTGGGGTGGATACCATGTAAATCGGTTTGTTAGGATTGTCTATTATTGTTAGTTTCATATTATTTGTATTTCCGCTGCGCTAACAATCTTGTAGAGAACAAAGTATTTGACAAATCACTATTTACCCCCCCCCCCCGCTCTACGACCCCACCGGTCCTACAATTGGTATCAGAGTTGGTGGCTCTGATCGGACTCACCGCTAAAGGAGCAAGAAGGCCAGGAATTGAGGGGGAGTCAAGGGTGAAAGAGGTATTTTTATTTTATAATGTCTAAATTTATGTTTCATATAATTTATTTCAAGTGCAGTGAGAGAGGACACTACAAAAATAAGTGTCTTACTCGTAAGACTCGTATGTCACCACCGGCGGCAACAGAGGTATTAGCACTAGGAGCCCGGAGGGACAAAAGCCACATCATGTGATTCAAGTGCCAAAACTACGGGCATTACAAAAACTAGTGTCCGGACTAGAGGATCAACAGATCAACAATGTCAGGAAATGCAACACAGGTAAAGGAGGTATAAAACTTTAATTTATGCAAAAATGCTTTTCAATTTCCTGCAATGCTACATAACTATTCTGGTAATTTAGATAATAATGTTGATTTTTCTGTCAAATTAGATTATTTGCATGAGAAATTAGAAATATTAATAATAGTTTAAACACTAATGATCTAAATAATATTAATATCAAAATTAATTCTGTAATTTTTTCAATTAATGCAGCAATATCAAAAATTAATTCTTAGATTTTATCACATAAGTCATTTGATAATCCTAAAATGCTGGTTAATAATTCTGAAAATAATTTTATTAAAATTGAAAATAATTTTAATAACTCTGAAGATAATAATGAAACCTTAATTAATAATTCTGAAGATAATAATCAAACCTTAATTAATAATCAAAATAATTCTAATAACTTTGAAGATAATTATGAATCCTTAATTAATTGTTTTGAAAATAATGATACAATCTTAATTAGTAATTCTAAAAATTATTCAACTTATTTTGAAAATAATGATACAACTTTTATTTCTGAATATGATTCTGAAGATGAAAATGAATTTATTAAAATTTAAGCAATAATTAAAAAAGCTTATAAGGATTCAAATAAAACAGAAGTATTGAATAAAATTGAAAACTTAAAAATAAAAAAAATAATAGATGAATCTGAATTTTTTGAATTAATGAAAATGATGCAATTAGACCCAAAATTATTATTTAATTCTTAAAGACTCAAATCTTAATTAAATCTTAAATTCAAATTTAATTTTTAAGAACTTAATATTAATCATCTAAATTTCAAATTCTAATAATTCCTAAAATATTTAAAGCTATTTGAATAAATCTTAAATTTTAACTAACAATTCAACTTTAATTAAAATTTTAATTCAAAATTCAAACCCATGAACTAAATTTAAATCACCTTTAATTATGAAACTAAATATAATTCTACCCAACTAGAACAATCAACTCAATAATAATAAATATGTCAAAGTGGGTTGACATATTCGTGGGACTACACATTCTGTATCAAATCGAGAATTTGATACTTTATTAGAAATCAAATTAAATTGCTTCGACTTGATTCACACATACATAACTGTCATGCTCATGCATCTGTTTATGTTTTTTTTTCCATATATCTGCCTTGTCATTCATGCTAACTTATTTCCTGCTTAATCTAGAATGGCTAGATAGGAATAAGATTGGTTGACACTTGCCTAACATAGTAGGCGAGATGATAGTACATTAGGGAAGCTTGGTCTGGGAAGTCAGGAAGGGTAAGGAGTACCCGACTTTGTCAACCTAGCTATGTGGAACTAGCTGAAGCTACCTCGCCACATCCTAGACTAGTTAGACTAGAGGTTCTCAAAATGTAAATTGAATGTATTATTTTTATAAATTGTTTTGTCTAAGGAATGGGTTGTTGATCCAATAAGGCTAAAGCCAAAGAAGACCCCTGTGCCTCGCCAAGACATGGAAGTTAATTATTGAAATTTACTTTTAAGTTACTAATTGTTAAACTTGAATCTAACTTAAGGTCAATCAATCTATAAAATTAAATTGAGAAAAATTATTCAAGCATCTCACAACACCCATAAGGCAAGAATGTTTGTTTGTACTGCGACACTTAGAATGGGTGAAATGATAAGGACTAATCAATTGATAAATATGTGGGATCAGTTAGAATCGATAGAGGGGGGTGAATATCGATCGACAAATTTTCAGAAAACTTAGAGTAATTTGCGCAGCGGAAAAACAAATCAATGCTAACACGTTTATTTTTACTTGGTTCGGAGTCGCAGTCGGCTCCTACTCCAAGGCCCACGGTCCTTGACCGTTTACGATGGACAATTCTATATTGTATAAAATTATTACAATTTGAAGTTCAAATATAGAATTAAAATACAACACTTTAATAAAAAGGTTATACTGACGATCGAAGAAAATTGAATGTCAGAGCCGCGGGTCGTTGTTGGCGCTTAAGTCTTGAGCACGGAGCGTTTAGAGCAGAGCGCTTGAAAGAATTCCTAGAAAGAAGTTGTGTTTGAAGCCAAGGGGGTGAACCCCTTTATATAGTCGATGCTGGGGCACCTGTGTTGAAGGGGGCGCCTGACACGTGGCCCATTCTGCGTGAACCTCAATCCGCAGACTTGGCCAGTGCTTATCCCTTCAACTGGGGCGCCTGAGCTGACTGGGGCGCATGTATGAACACAGGCGCCTCATATGCTGTTCTGGAGGCTTGCTTGGATTGTGCCTGGAAACACCCTTGTCTGTGGCACCTGTATCATCACAGGCGCCTGATCAAATAGGCACCTAACCTCATTCAGGCGCCTGGGTGCAAAAACTTCCATCCCTTTGTTCCTGCAACCAGGGTTAGTTCCAAAACATAAATAGCATATAAATGATATAAGTTAAGCATAGTTTAACAGCCTGAGCTGTCTTGGTTCTGACTTTGGGCTTCCCAAATGGAACCCTAGGTTGAACCGACACCTAATGTTCCCTTCTACGGGGAACGCGTCCTCACCTACTCCTCTCAGAAGAGTTTACCTTTTTGCCAACCGACTCCTCCGGTTAGACTTTTACCCAATCCCCCGGATCAGGTCTTCGTGCCCAGTCCGCAACCAAGACTTATTGCCCAGCTTCACTCACCAGGTCTTCGGTGCCCAGTCCACGACCAGTGCCCAGCTTCACTCACCAGGTCTTCGGTGCCCAGTCCACTACCAGGTTATTGCCCAACCTTATGTCAGGACTTAGGTGTCTAGCCTGCGACCAGGACTTATTGCCTAATTCATAGAACTAGGACTTCGTGCCTAGTGTACCTAGGACTTTTTCTGCACACTTGAGTAGCATTGTTAGATCACAATAAAACCTTAACTTCTGAACCCTTTGCCATTATCAAAACACAGGTTTGACTTTGGTGCTTCCAGCACCAACAATCTCCCCCTTTTTGATTTATGACAACCAGGTTCAAAAAGTTAAGTTTAAGGTATTTAAAGCACATTTCTAACAAGGAAAAAAAATTACTTTCTCATATACTATTTACTCAGCTCCCCTGAAATATAAATTCTCCCCCTAAAGCTTCCAATAATATGCAATTTTTTTAAAAAAAATGTCTATGTGTTAAGTTTTGACAAGTGTTTTCCAAAACAAAGCAAAGTATTTGCCAAAAAAAAGTTTACACTTAGCTTAGTTTTTAGAAAAAGTTTGCAAGCCCAAAATTTAAAAAAATTTCACTTAAAAAAACTTTGCAAAAAATTCCACTTAACCAAATTTTTTGTGCAAACTTTTTATTTAAAAAAATTTCATTTAAGCCAATTTTTGCACAAAATTTTTACTTAGAAAATTTTCTAGTTAAGCCAATTTTTGCAAACCAAAAAAATTTCACTTGAAAAAAAAATCTCTTAATAAAATTTTACTTGAAAAAAATTCACTTAGCCAATTTTCACTTAACACATTAAACAAAATTTTGCACAACCAATTTTGCACACTTAGAAAAATTTTCTTAGAGAACATTTTGTGCATTTAGAAAAATTTGCTTAAGAACAGTTTGTGCAAAAAAATTTTCCTATTTAGAAAAATTTGCTCAGGAAAATGCAGTTAAGAAATTTTGCTTAAAATTTTGTGCACAAACCAAATTACTTACCAAAAAAATTTGAAAAATGTTTTTACTTAGAAAAAAAATTGTGCACTTGAAAAACTATTTGCTCAAAAAAAATTTGCGTACTTAAGAAAAATATTTTTGAAAGAATTAGAGCCTTAAATTTAAATTTAATTTGAAAATTTAATGCACTAAGCTTTAACTTTTTGAGAAAATGAAAATTTGAAAAACAAATTTACTCTCTTTTTTTCTCTCTCTCCCTCTTTGCCATATATCAAAAAAATGATAGAAACTAATTACATATCAGATCAATTTTCAATCAGAGAAAAAAATTAAGTATGTATTGAACCAACTCTAGTGAATTCAAGTAATAAAAGGACTAAACCAATTAATCTAGACTTGTTCGGGTCCTGTCTAAGCCAGTTAGCTATTTACTAACTATTATATAATAGTAGCTTCACTAGGGTTAGTCAAGTTAAGTGATCTGATCAAATTAGATTTGCTAAGCTTGACCACTTTAACTTGATTGTTGTTCAAGTGTATTTATCACCCCAATTACTGTAGATGCACTGACTTAAAGCATCTTGAATCAAGGCATAAACTTAAGCATCTCAACCCAGTCTAGGTTACCAATCAAAAGTACCCTAAGGTGCATGTGAGATGTTGGCTTCTAGATCTATAGGTGCATGCAATTCTAGGGTTATAGCCTAGGCTAAGTCCATTTGTGTAAAAACCCTAGATTTGAAGGGGGTAAGTTTTTGAAAATTCTAAGTCAAAAAATAGTTTCAAATTTCAAGACAAAAGTAAAAGAAATGATTTAACAAAGATTATGAAAATATAAAAGATTTTTGAAAAGATCAATTCTATTCTACTAAGCACAACCCTAACTGCCTTCTTAGAAAGCTAAACTCAGATTCAGGTAAGGGTTTAGTAAAGATGTCAGCTAAATTAGATTTTGAGTCCACATGCATAAGTATAATTTCACCCCTAGCTAAATGATCTCTTACAAAATGATGTTTGACTTCAATATGTTTGGATCGAGAGTGATGAATTGGATTTTTAGTCAGATTTATTGAACTAATATTGTCAATAAATACTTTGGTTTGGGTATAGTCAAGCTGGAAATCCTTAAGAGTGTGCATCATCCATAAAAGTTATGCTACACACTCTCCTAGGGCAACATATTCTGCTTCAGTTGTGGACAAAGCTACGCAGTGTTGCTTTCTACTGCACCAGCTGACTAGACTATTTCCTAACAATTGACAACTTCCACTTGTACTCTTTTTTTCTAATTTACAACCGACATAATTAGAGTCAGAGTATCCTGATAATTCAAAAGTGGAAGGCCTAGGATACCAAATACCTACATTTAGGGTACCCTTAATGTACCTTAGAATTTTTTTTAGTGTTGCTTAGTGGGACTCCTTAGCACAGGTTTGGTATCTAGCACATATTCCTATAGAGAACACAATATCAGGTCGACTAGCAGTTAAGTACAGTAAGCTACCAATCATACTTCGGTATAATTTTAGGTCAACTGGTTTACCCTCAGGGTCATTATCTATTTTGACATTTGTAGCCATAGGAGTACTTAAGCTTTTAGAATTGTCTATTTTAAATTTCTTTATTAGTTCCTTTGTATATTTGGATTGATGAACATAATTACCATCCCTGGTTTGTTTAATTTGTAGACCTAAGAAAAAGTTGAGCTCACTTACCAAGCTCATTTCAAATTCGCTTTCCATAATTTTGACAAAGTCTTTTAAAAAGATGGAATTTGTAGATCCAAATATTATATCATCAATGTATATTTGTGCAATGAATATATCTTTTTCTAAGGTTTTAACAAATAATGTGGAGTCAATTTGACCTTGGTTAAATTCCTTAGAAATTAAATAGGTTGATAATATTTCGTACCATGCCCTAAGTGCTTGTTTCAACCCATAAAGAGCTTTCCTAAGTTTGAATACATATTCAGGTTTGTCTAGGTCCTCAAATTCTGGGGGCTGCCCTACATATACTTCTTCTTTTATGAACCCATTAAGAAGGGCAGACTTTTTGGTAGGTTTAACTGCCTTGAAGTACGAAAAAGTAAGGGGCGCCCGTAAGGTCTCAGGCGCCCGTGTTGACCAAGTTTGACCGTTGACCAGGTTTGACCAATCAATAATTAAGTCAATCAAGTCCTAGATCCTAGTATAATTATATTCAAGACATACTTTGATGAGTTAATTTTGACATTAAAAAAATATAGTAAATTTAATTTTTGAAAAAATGTTGAGTGAGAAACAAAATGTAGAGTTAATTTTAGAAAAAAAGTGAATTATTTTTAGAAAACATGTTGGATTAGTTGAGAAAAACTTTTGAAAATTTTTTGAATTAACTTTGAAAAAATATTTGAGTTAATTTTAAAAAATTGAACTACATTATTAGGTCCTAGATATCTCACCCAGTTCTACGTGACAAAACAGGTTTCCTTATCTGTTTTGTGAGATGTTTTATTTTTATATTTGAATTAATGTTAAATCTAAGATTTAATTAAAACTTATGTTAGATTCAAATTTATCAAATAGTAAATTGAATTTGAGTTTCAATAATTGGCTTCCAGGTCTTGGTGAGGCACAGAGGCCTTCATTGGCCGTAGCCTTATTGGAGCAACAATCCTTTCCTTGACAAAGTCTTTTACCGAAAGATCATTTTCAAATTACTTCTTGAAAAATTTTAGTCTAACTAGCATAGGTTTTGGATCGGTAGGTTTGCCTAGTTCCACCAGACTAATCAGACCAAGTAGGGTACGCCTTACCTTACTTGACCTTATTAAAAAGGCTTCCCTAACGTACTATCATCTCACCTCCACCTAATACTATGTTGTTCAAATTTCAAGTAAAACTTTTGTCCTTAAACTAACCATTCCTAATTCTAAGAATAATAATAAAATTGCAAAAATAAACAGGCAATAAGCAAAAAAAAAAAATCTAAGTAATGTCATAATTGGGGTAATACTCCGGATTTTCAAAATCAGCAAGATTGTGAATTAAATTTTCTAGCATATTAACCTTATGTTTCAGAGTTTCATTTTCTTGTTCTAATTTTCTGAAATTCGTCTTAAGTAATCTATATGATTAAATTATACTATTTGAGGTAAATACTGGATTTTCATATAAGGTAAATTTACCTTTTTTGGTTGTTTGTCCAGCATCCTTGAGGGTTCCTTTCATTGAAGGTGGTGAAGACCGACTCTTACGAGTAGGACACTGATTTTTATAGTATCCTATCTCCCTGCACTTAAAACATATTATATGACTTTTAAATTTTGAGTCTACAATGTTACCTTTTGGATCCTTGTTGGAAGTCTTCCCCTTGATTTTTGTCGTCTTCCCATTGCTTATTCGGTTCTTCAACATCTTGTAGTAGTCACTAGCCCACTGGACCAATTTTGTTTTCTTATCGTCAGACTCTGAATCTGAATCGGTCTCAGATATTGGTTGTGGCTTATTTGTCTATGGTTTTCCTGGAGTTTTCCCTGCAATAGAAACTATACCTTCCTCGACCATTGCAGTATTAGTTTGCTTATTTAATCTTAATTCTAAAAAAGATTCAAAATTCGATACCAATTTTGCCTTAGCAGATTCTTCTGATTCTGGTTCGATTTTGAAGTCGGATACGGATTCTGTCTTGTCAAACTCATCTTCTGATCCTGATCTGAAGTCGATTTCAAAGTCGAGCGCGGATTCGATCTCGGCAGACTCATCTTCTGGTTCTTGTTCGAAGTCGATTTCATAGTCGGGTACTGATTCTGTCTCAGCTACTTGTGCTTGAGCCGAGAGTGCGAAATAGCTTACCTGATCTTCTTCTTCGTCTGAGTTCTCTTGATGTAGGTTGATCAACTTCTCCCAAATTTCTCTAGCACATCCGAATGGTCCAACTAGTTTGAGTTGTTCTTTGGTTAGGCCACATTATAGGATTGCAGTTACCCTTGCATCTGTCACAATCTTGTTGAGCGTTGGTTCAACCAATTTGTCCCACGCGATTGATAGTCTGTCTTCTACTGGAAAAGGGAATCTCATTTGGATTATCATCCATATGTCCATATGGGCCTTCAGATGAGATTCCATTTGACTCCTCCAAAAACTGAAATTCTCGCCAGAGAAAAACGATGGACGGGCACTGTTCCACTCTTGGTTGGCCATTGAATTTTAACTAAAAAATAATTACAAAGAAAACTTGTTCCAAGACTAAGTCTTGGATTAGTAGTGCGGCAAAAAATAGTAATGAGAAAAAAAATTGAGTGGTATTGCACCAACCTCGATTAACGAGAAAAAATAAGAACGAAAAAAAAATTTTAATTCAAAAAATTCGAAAGTGATGAAGTATTCAAAGCCACATCTAGCCTGGATTGACATAGGACCACACAACTTAGAATGAATCAGTTCTAGCACATCTTTGGCCCTATACCCCTTAGTCTTGAAAGGCCTCTTGGTCATCTTACCTTCCAAGCAAGACTCACAGGTTGGGAAGTCTTCCACCACTAATGAACCTAAGGGTCCATCGGCTATCAACCTCTGAATCCTACTAAGGTTAATATGACCAAGCCTAAGGTGCCAAAGATACGTCTGATTCATCTTAGAAGGCTCCTTTCTCTTACATAGTTTAGATGATGAGCTATTCACTTCTGTTTGCATTGTGGGAGTCTTTGGTTCTAGAGTGTACAAATTGCCAACCATAGTACCCGAATAGATAATCTCTCTATTTCTCTTTATAACAACTATGTTATTAAAAGCAATAGAATATCCGTCTTTTATTAACTTAGAAATTGAAATTAAATTCTTTCTAAATTAGGGTACATATAGGCAATCTCTCAGAACTAACACTTTATTTCTCTCAAAAGACAAATAAAAATCTCCCACTGTAACTACTGTCACCTCCGTAGCATTGCCCATGTAGACCACGATTTCTCCATCAGCCAGTCGTCGGGTTTCCTGGAACCCCTGCAGAGTATTGCAAACATGATTAATGGCTCCCGTATCTATGCACCAGGTACTGGTAGATAGCACTGCTAAACATGTTTCAACGACTAAGCACGAGGAAATACCTTTGTCTTGACGACGGGGATAGTCCGCCTTCTAGTGTCCAGTTTGCTTACATATGAAGCACTTGCCTTTCGGCTTCTTCACGCTAGTTCGAGGTGTTGGGTATGGCTTGGCGGGTTTCCTTAGTGAAAACTTGGCTGTCCTTGAGAGACCTCTCCATGTCTACGAATTAAAAAATAATCCGAATGGAGACCCATCTCCCAACGACCATCTCATGCCGTATCAAACGATCCAAATTACAACTCGGCCAATCACAAAGATCGAGCCTTGTAATTTGCTTGACCGTTCGACCACAGAAAAGGCAATGAGTGGATTGCCGGCTTTTGTGTTTATGTTCGGGGTCCAGTTAATTAATTATTGGCTATGATTTACAATCAAAATAATTAAATAACTCATATGAAATGACGAGGCGAATAAACAAGGCACAAAATAACATAAGGAGCCAAAGGAAGAATTATACCTTCCATTACCTAACGATTTTCTACCGTATGACCCTCCCCTCTTGGACGTCGTGTGGGCAACGATCTACCAAGAACCGTGGTCACCAAGTCGATCCCTTCTTCTTGTGCCAACCAATCCCTAACCAAAGTGATGCTGCCGGCCACTCCAAGGAAGAAGATAATCCAAACACAAAACCCTACTATTCCTCTCTTCCACTGTTGGCATCCTAACTGTGAGTTACTTTAAGACAAAGTTGCAAACTACTTTGCTCCTTGAAGAACAACCTCTCCACCGTCCAAACCCAGCAACCAGCGCCTGAGCTTTGCTCCCTAAGCAAAGTTGCGAGTAACTTTACCACGGCCGTTAGCAACTTCTCCACAGCCTGAAAATTGCGAGAGCAATTTATCTACAAGCTATAAGTTGTGTGGACTGCCAAATTACTCGACTCCACGTGCGCCCTACTCTCCACCAAAAGCCACCGAAGGTTGTCTTGCTCTTCTCCCGAAGGCCACCGAAGCAACCATCTGAAGAGCAACCGAGCAACCATCCGAGGAGCAACCGAGGCCACCGAAGGTTGCTTGATCAACCTTCTTTCTTCATCTAAAGTCGGCGCCAGGTGATCTTTCTCCACCACCGATTGCTCCATTGGCTCAGGTTGCATGTGGAGCTTCTCCACCAAACAGCCGAAGCAGCCGAAGGTAATAGCCGAAGATGCCGAAGGTTGCAGCCGAAGGTTGAGCAACCTTCCTGCTCCCATACAATTTCTCCACCGAACAGCAGGCTTGCTCCCATGCGTGCCTTAGCAATTAATTTCATGGAGGAAGAACAATGCATGCTCCCATGCAATTTCTCCACCCAACAGGTGGATTGAGTGGAGACAAAATTAATTGCCTTAGCAATTAATTTCATGAAGGAAGAGCAACACATGCTTTTCGGTGCCGCACCATCAAACGTGAGGGGGGGGGGGGGGGGGAGGGGAGGAGGAAACCTAGGATTTTCTTGTGTTCCTTGGATTAATTTCATTAACTTGGTTTCATACCACATGGGGTATATATAGGGCTACGATAGGGACCATGAGGAGGAGTTGAATTTTGGCTTACTAATAGATCCAAACCCGATCCATTATTGAAGATCCATTCCACTAAAAGATCATCATTGAATTATCTCACCAACCCCATATTTACATATGAGCTCCACTTATTACGAGTCGTCCATCCCCCTGTGTTTAAGATATTGAATGCCCGTTAATTAATTTAAATTACTGACAATTCAAATTAATTAACCTCTGGATCTTTGACTAGTACCACTCAACCTTATCATCATGCCGGATCAAATCCACCTGCAGGGTTTAGCATGATGAACCTTTTGAGCTCATCAAGGGGCATCATCAACCCGACTCACTAGGACACAGATTCCGTCAATAATTAACATCACATCATATTATTAATATTATCTCCCAACTTACCGGGTCTATCGATCTAACAGAATAGATCTCACCCATTGGTAAATTAAAGAAATAATAATTAATAATATATGCCCGTTATTATATCAGGATTAAGGGATCGTACTCCATAATAAAGTCTGAGGTCCTATCCAATAATAGAGTCAGTACAAATTTGATAACCTCGGATTTTGGTCCTGCTCAATGTACTCAAAGCACACTAGTGTAATTCTATGGTCAAGACCAACCACACCTAATTACACTACAACCATCCTGATGGTTTGTCCAATTCCATCTTGGTTGTGGGCCTCTACTTATACTAGGTAAGGAACCGATAACATGATCTTCCGTGTGACACCACACACCATGTTATCTACAATGCCAAGTAATGGACTTCATGCATGTAGTAATATAAACAGGCACCTAGTGTAGTTGTGATTCTCTTTTAAAAATGAAGATGCTCATATATATAAATCATGTCTTTTAGTATACACGTCTTACACGAGGTCCCTGCGATGTTGCTGCCTTCTTGAACCCTCCTTGTTTCTTCTTCTTCCTGCCTTTCGGCATAGAAGCAGAAACCCTTTGAGTCACTAAGGCCTGTGAACTCTGACGAAATAGCCCCTCTGCTGCCTAGAGTTCTCCTAGCAGTTCCCCCAACGTATACTCATGCTTGTTCATGTTATAGTTGAGCCGGGACTACTCAAAACTCCTAGGCAAAGACTGGAGTATAATATCAACCTAAGTTTCCCTGTCGATTTGTGCTCTCAGTACCTCAATCTCATTGAAGTGAGCGATCATTTTTAGGACATGATCCCTAACGGGTGTCCCTTCGACCATAGTAGTCGTCATCAGGTTCTTCATCACAACCTGCATAGTGGCCCGACCCTGATGCCTGAAGAGCTCCTTGAGGTTTAGCATCATTGCATAAGCAGTGGGCATGGCCTGATGCTGATGTTGCAAAACATTCGACATAGATGCCAGAATGTAACACTGCGCCATCTCATCTGCCTTGAGCCACTTCTTAAAGCACTCCCTCTACTCTTCACTAGAGTTCTCGCTACGCCTTTCGGGACAGTCCTCAAAGAGTACATACTTGTACTCTTCAGTAGTAAGGTCAATGTCAAGGTTTCTCTTCCAGTCAATATAGTTGGGTCCAGTAAGTTTATTCTCCTTAAGTATTGTTGCTAGTGGGTTAAAGGCCATTTTGAAAATCTTGAGAATCACAACATACACTACTTTAGAAATCGAAAAATAAATTGATTCATCAAAACAATAACTTTTTTAAATCAACCAACACCTCAAACACCGAGAATTCGCATGCCACGTTAGTGTGGACGTATACAAATCCTACATTCATCAAAGAAGGTTTTACCCATCAATCTTGCTATCTTGTCAACCTAACTTTTTGACAAGTAAGATCAATAGTTGGTTCACTTCGACCCTATAAATTATTAGCAGTGACTCCGTTGGGGAGGATACTAATATTTGTATCTAAGTGTTTACCATTGCACGACACTAAGAGAAATATTTAGGATTATGTGTCTTCCATTGGGGAAGTACACACGCTCTTCAATAATTCCCTATAATCTTTTCTGACCTTGTGATCCGCAGAACAAGTCTGTCCATTATAGAGGAAGGCACTCAGAGCTAACACGCGGGCTTGTTCGCATCACATGTCAGATTGCAATGGAGGCCACGGGACCCCTAGGGTCCCTCTCCCACTTAGTAATTTATTTTGAGGAATTTTAACTAGCACGTACACAACAAGCACATAACCAACATAATGAAAAAAATAGAAAATCCTAGATTTTTCAACTTTCATGATCTTGGTCTCCAATATGCCTCCAGTTGTGTCGTCACCTCGTTTCCTCCTCTCTTCCTTATGCGCAAGCCACCTTGAGGGATCTCCGAGCCGAGATGACTAGCTAATTATTTACATCATTGATCCTATACTCCACAAAGGAGTGTACATAATATCTAGATCAAATGTAAACAAAAAGCTCGGCTAAACATGTGACGTATTTAATTTCAAAAATTAAATACTACCTAGCCTCGTCAACCCCGAGAATTAATTAATTTATAAAAATATTGCACAACCATTCACACAACAAATATTTGGCCATGATAAGTTGGAATCCAGAGTCTGCAACACAAAGTTAGCCTACGCACATCCACATATCATCCAGCAAAATATAATGTATGAAAAATATAAAAAATTAACCAATCTTAAACACACAAAATCGGAAACCTCAGCTCTGATACCAATTGTTGGGTATTGCTTGGCGGGTTTCCTTAGCGAAAACTTGGTCGTCCTTGAGAGACCTCTCCATGTCTACGGATTAAAAATTAATCCGAATGGAGACCCGTCTCCAACGACCATCTCGTCGTCGTATCGAACGATCCAAATTACAACTCGGCCAATCACAAAGATTGAGCCTTGTAATTTGCTTAACCGTTAGACTGCGAAAAAGGCTATGAGTGGATCGTCGGCTTTTGTGTTTATGGTCAGGGTCCAGTTAGTTAATTATTATCCATGACAAACAATAAAAATAATTAACAAACATACATGAAATGCGAGGCAAATAAACATGGCACAATAAAACATAAGGAGCTTGGGAAGAGATTATACCTTCCCGATTACCTCGCGGCCTTCCTTATGTCCCTCCCTTCCCGGACATCATGTTGGCGATGATCTACCGGGAACCAAGATCACCAAGGCCTCCAAAAATCTCTTCTCCTTGCCCTAGCCGAAACCCTAATCAAAGGGTTGTACCGCCGGGCTCTTCTCCTTCCACGTGTGCGCCGCCGGCCAGCCAAGAGTTCCCGAGGTTGCCGGCCACCAAGTCTATATCCAACAGAGGCTAAAGAAGGTGAAGAAGAATGAGAGGAAGGAAGAAGAAGCCTCTTCTTCTTCCCTAAACCCGCCGCCCACTCTTTACTATCCTCCCTCACCGCCAGCGCCCTTGCGCCACTTCTCCTCGCCGCCAACCCTTCTTCAACCTCCTCCCAGCGAGCTCCGGCCACCAGCTGATAAGGGAGATAATCTACCCTTTCCTAGCAGCCCACACCGAGAGAGAAGAAGGAGAGAACAAGAAGAGAAGAAACCTTCTCTTCTTATATGCGCTGACGCCCTTAGGAGAGAGAATGAGAGGGAGAGGAAAGAGAGAGGCCAAGGGTTTTCCAATTGGATTGTCTAGCCTTGGTTTCATGATCTCATGGGGTTTATATAGGGCTAAGGTAGGGACCAAGAGGAGGAGTTGGATCTTGGCCCACCAATGGATCTAAACCCGATCCATTAATTAAGATCCATTCCACTAAAGGATCTTAATTGAACTTCCTCACCAACCCCCATAGTTTCATATGGGCTCCACATATTACGAGTCGTCTATCCCCCCGTGTTTAAGATATTGAATGCCCATTAATTAATTTAGATTACTGATAATTTAAATTAATTAACTTCTGGATCCTTGATTAGTACCACTCAACCTTATTATCATGTTGGATCAAATCCACCTGCAGGGTTTAACATGATGAACCTTTTGAGCTCATCAAGGGGGCATCATTATCCCGACTCACCAGGACACGAATTTTGTCAATAATCAATGGCACACCATATTATTAATATTATCTCCCAACTTACCGGGTCTATCGATCTAACAGAATAGATCTCGCCCATTGGTAAATCAAAGAAATAATAATTAATAATACATGCCCGTTATTATACCGGGATTAAGGGATCATACTCCATAATAAAATCTGAGGTCTTATCCAATTTTCAAGTCAGTATAAATTGGATAACCTCTGGTTTTGGTCCTGCTCAATGTACTCGAAGCACACTAGTGTAATTCTATGGTCAAGACCAACCACAACTAATTACACTACATCCATCCCGATGGTTTGTCCAATTCCATCTCGGCTATGAGCCTCTACTTATACTAGGCAAGGGACTGAAAACATGAAATTCCGTGTAACACCATACACCATGTTATCTACAATGCGTAGTAAAGGACTTTCATGCATGTACTAATATAAACAAGCACCTAGTGTTGTTGTGATTCTCTTTTCAAAATAAAGATGATCATATATAAAAGAGGCAAGTCTTTCAGTATACACATCTTACAAAAATAGGTGGCGCAAGGGGAGAAGAAGAAGTGTCTTCATCTTCTCCTTTTCATCTTCATCTCTTCTCCATCCAAAGGGATCGGCTTCAACAATAGAGAGAGGAGATAAGAGTGGCCGGCGGTGCACATCTCTTGGTGCTCGGCGCTAGTGATCAAGAGAAGGGAAGGTGTTAGGGTTTGGGTTGTATTCTCTACTTCTTCTTCATCTTCCTCTTTCTCCCTATTCTTCCTTGGTCGGCGCATCCATATAAGTTGGACAAGGGGTCGGCGGCGCAAGGAGATAGTGGGAGTTGGCTGGCAGTGTGAAGGGAAGGTGAAGGTGGTGGCCGGCGCAACATCTCTTGGGTGTTAGGGTTCGACGCAACCTTGGAGAAGGATTATTGGAGCTTTGGTTACTATGATTCTTGGTAGATCATTGCCCACATGACGTCCGAGAGGGGAGAGTCATACAATAGAAGATCACGAGGTAACGAGAGCTATATTTTCTCTCATGGCTCCTATGCTTTCTATTATTTTATGTGGTGTTAATAATTAATCTTGTTATTAATTATTTGTTAATTAATTATCATGATTAATTATCTTAGACCCTGATAATAAACACAAAAACTGGTGATCCGCTCGTCGTCTTTTCCGTGACTTATTGGTTAGGCGAGTTACAAGGCTTGAACAACAAGTTTGGCTAAGTTATAACTCGAATTAATTAGTACGGCAACGAGACGGTCGTTTGGGAGATAGGTCTCCATTCGGATTCCATTTTTAATCCATGGACATGGAGAGGTTTCCCATGGACGACCTGGTGTTCGCTTAGGAAACTCGCTAATCTATCCAACAAAGTTGTTGTTGCCAGATTGCATCAGAGGACAACCTGGCGGATCCTTTCACTAAGGCACTTCCAGCGAGAGCTTTTGATAGACATGTGGAGGATATGAGAGTCAGATGTATGACATTGTGATGGCAGCATAGTCTTTTAGTATAAATGGGAGATTATTAGGATGTATACTAAAAGTCTAGCTTTTGTATGGACATCTACATTTTGAATGAGAATCACACGATCATTGTTTGCATATTTATATTATTAATTTATGTGCATATTGTCTAATACTTTACATTGTAGATAACATGATATGTGGTGTCACACAGAAGATCATGTTATCAGTCCCTTATAGAGTATAAGTAGAGGCTCACAACCTAGATGATTTTGGACAAATCATTGGCATGGTTATAGTGTAATTTGGTATTGGTTTATCTTGACCATAGAATTCACTAGTACACTTTGTGTGTATTGAACATGACCGATATAGAGGTGATTCAATTTATACTGACTATATAATTGAATTAGACCTCAGTTATTATAGAGTGCATACTCTTAATCCCGATATAATAACGGGCACATGTTCTTAATATTTATTATTTCTTTTATTTACCAATAGACGAGATTTATTTGTTAAGTCGATAGGCTCGGTAAGTTGGGAAATAATATTATTTACATGGTGTGCCGTTGATTATAGAAGGAAACAATGTCCTGGTGAGTCAGGTTGATAATATCCCCTGGAGGAGCTCATAAAGCTCATCATGTTAAATCCTGCAGGTGGACTTGGTCCAATATGATGATAAGATTGAGTGGTACTACTCATGGAGTTAGATATTAATTAATTAAATTGTCAGTAATTTAATTAATTAATGGACATTCGATATCTTAAACACGGGGAGATTTTTGTACTCATAATAGGTGGAGCTCATATTTAAATATGGGGGTTGATGAGGTAGATCAATGGTGATCCTTTAGTGGAATGGATCATTATTAATGGATCAGGCTTTGATCCATTAGGTGGCCAAGACTCAACTCCTCCTCATGGTCCCTATTGTAGCCTATAAATACCTCATGTGTTATGAGACCAAGGCATACCATCCAAGTGAACCCTGGAGCCTCTCTCACTCTTTTCTCTCATCCTCTCTCTCCTAGGTCAAGAGTGGTGCCGGCGACAAGGGAAGGAAGAAGAGGGTTTTGGGTGTGGTTTTCTTCTTCACCTATCATCCTCTATCCTTCCTCTTGGGCCTGCACTGACCTAGAGCAAGGGAGAAGGGTTGTGGTGGCCGGCGATCACAAAGAAAAGGAGTTCTTCCTCACTTTGGCCGGCGGCAAGGACAAGAAGGGAAGGAAGGGTTTCGGCTTGGGTTTGGTGTGAAGGAGAGAGTTGTTTCTCTTCTTCATCATCTTCATCCTCTTCCTTTGCATCTTGTGGAGCCGATGCAAGTGAAGGAAGGGAGTTCTCCCTCTCCTTTTGGCCGGCGGCAACCACACAACCCACTAGAGTTTTGGCGCAAGGAAGAAGAAGAAGAATGAGGCTTTGCTTTGGTCTTGATGACTTCGTTTCTTTGATGATCGTCGCCCACACGATGTCCAAGAAGAGGTTGGGTCATACAATAGAAGATCGCAAGGTAAACAAGAAGGTATAATTTCTTGTTTTGGTTCCGTTGATCTTGCTTAATTATTATCATGTGTTTATATTTCATGTTGATAATTATTGTATGATATTTTTGTCATGGACCCCGATGATAAACACAAAAATTGACGATCCATTCATCGTCTATTCTGCGGTTAATCAGTTGGACGAGTTTGATTGCTTGAACAACAAGTTTGTTCAAGCGGTCACTCAAATCGGTTAGCACGATGATGAGATGGTTGTTTGGGAAATTGTTCTCCATTCAGATTGAAGAAATTTTAATCCGGGGACATGGAGAGATTTCCCATGCACACAACCGGTGTCAGGGAAACCCAACACCCTCTGCCAGCATCCTGGCCACTCGGTCACTCAGGAGCAGTGGTAGCAGAGTGCATACAGTTATCACAACCCTACCCACTCACCCATTCATTATGATAGGTGGATGTGTTGGGTAGGTATGGCTTGGCGGTTTCCAAGACAACCATGGGGTCGTACCTGAAAGACCTCTCTATATCTACGGATTAAAAATTTAATCTGAATAGAGACCCGTCCCTCTAACGACCGTCTCATCGTCGTGTTAATTAACCCAAGTTACAACTTAGCCAAAACCAAGGTTAAGGCTTTGTAACATTCCGGATTAATTAACCACAGAAAAGACGACGATTGGATCACTGATTTTTGTATTTATCTTCGGGGTCCAGTTAGTTAATTATTATCCATGACAAACAATCAAAATAATTAACAAACATACATTAAATGACGTGGCATAAAATCATGGCACAATAAAACCTAGCAAAAGTAAAATGGAGCTTGGGAGAGTTATACCTCGCCGTTTACCTCGCAGTCTTCTACTTTATGACCCTCCCCTCCTGGACGTCGTGTGGGCGACGATCTACCAAGACGCGGAGTCACAAAGGCATGCCAAAATCACCTTCTTCAAGCCTCTTCCTCTTTGGTAGCAAAAACCTTAGCTAGGGTTTCGGCCAACCCTTTTCTCGCCTCTCCTCCTCTCGCCGATGGCCACCTCAAGCTCCAAGCTCTGGCCGGCCAAGAGGCAGCACCGAGAGATAGCTAGGAAGATGAAGAAAGGGAAGAAGAAGTTGAGCAAGCTCCTTCTTCTTCCCAAAAACCCGCCAGAAAACCCTAATCCCTCTCCCTCACCGCCAGCGCCAAACAAAGAGCCACGCCCCTGTTTTCTGGCCGCCTGAATTCTCTCCTCCTTGCTTCTTGCTTGCGCACGCAGTGGAGGAGACAACTATGAGGGAAGGAGAAGAGAACAGAGAGGAAGAAGGAAGAAGAGTTCAATTGCTGCCGGCGCCGCAAGGTGGTTAAACCCGCCGCCGACAGCCCTTCGCCCGCGCCTCTGCTCCAAGCCGAGCACCAACGTGCTCCTCCCACTCCTCCCGGTGCTTCACGCCCAAAGGATAAGCCGAAGATGAAGAGAAGCCTCTTCTTCTTCCTCCTCCTTCTCGTCGGTGCCAAGTGACCTAGGAGAGAGAGAGAGAGTTTAGGAAAAATGGTTTTTGTGTGGGTTTTGTGATTAATACGAATTAATTCTCAATTAATTTATTAAGCCTTGTATCATGACTCCTATGGGGTATTTATAGGGCTAAGATAGGGACCGTGAGCAGGAGTTGGTTCTTGGCCCACTAATGGATCCAAACTCAATCCATTAATTGTGCCACACTAACCCCCATATTTTCATATGCGATCCACATATTACAAGTCATCTATCTCCCCGTGTTTAAGATATCGAATGTCCGATAATTAATTTAATTTACTGATAATTAAATTAATTATCCTCTTGATCCTTGATAAGTACCATTCAACCTTTTCATCATGTCGGACCATAGTCCACTTGCAAGATTTTGACATGACGATCCTTTTGAGCTCACCAAGGGGGTATCATCATCCCGACTCACCAAGACATGGATTCCGTCAATAATCAACAGCACACCATATAATTAATATTATTTCCTAATTTACTGAGCTTATTGATTTAACAGAATAAATCTCACCCTTTGGTAAGTCAAAGAAATAATATATAATTATACGTGCCCATTATAATTTCGGGATTAAGAGATCATACTCCATAATATATATTCGAGGTCTAATCCAATTTACTAACTTAGTACAAAATTGGATGACCTCTCTTTTGGTCCTACTCAATGTACACAAAGTACACTAGTGTAATTCTATGGTTAAGATAAACCACACCTAATTACACTACAACCATCCCGATAGTTTGTCCAACTCCATCTCGGTTGTGAGCCTCTTACTTATACTTCTACAAGGAACCTGATAACATGATCTTCTGTGCGACACTATGACCCATGTTATCTACAATGTCAAGTTTTGGACATTTTGTGCACATACTAATATAAACATGCACTGTGTGATTTTGTGATTCTCTTTAAAATGAAAATGTATTCTAACCAAAAGCAAAGCTTTTAGTATACATCCTAACAATCTCCCACTTATACTCAAAGACTTTGTTGTTTTCAAAATGTCATACATCCGACCTCTAGATCCTTCACATGCTTAAAAGCTCTCGCTACTAAGGCCTTAGTGAAATTATCCACCTGGGTCATCTTCTGATGCAATCTAGGCAACGACAGCTATTCCTCTTCTGGGTGGTACTTGCGCTCTATGTGTTTACTCGCCTTATGGACTCGTGATTCCTTCGAGTTTGTAACTGCACCATTTTAATCACATCAAATGTGATAATTCTGAGCAAACCAGGAATCACATCAAAGTCCATCTTGAGGTTCCTGAACCATATAGCTATATTGGCTGCCACGCAGGCCGCCAAATATCCAGCCTCCATATCAAGGTCCATCACGCAGCCACTGCACGACACTCTACTATACAATGGTTCTACCTCCTAAAAGTAAACACAAAACCCGAGGAATACTTATATTTGCCCCTATCTAAATTGGAATTATGTATCCATATAACCCACAGGAAGTTGTTCTGCCCAGTAAACCAGCATATATAGTCCTTAGTCCTTCTCAGGCAGTAATACATGCTTTTACCGTAGTTCAATTTCCTTGACCTGGGTTACTCCGATATCTGTTACCTATGCCCACGGCACAACAGATATTTGGGCTCGTTTCTAGCATACATGAGACTTCCTTTAGCCGATGCTAGAGGAACCGCCATTACCTACTCTATCACCTTTTATAATCTAAACATATCTCTTTAGATAGAGTAGCTCCAAAGCTGAAAAGTACAAACTTTTCTTTGGAGGTATACATGCTAGAACGAGCTAGGACAATGTTTTATATGAAACTTGGGATAAGCACATCATCCTTGTCTGGAGATCCCTTAGATCTTTGATCCCCAAGGATATGTCTTACTTCTCCCAAGTCCTTTATAATTGTGCGGACAACCATACCCTTACATCTGACAATATTCCATCATTGTTGCCAACCAACAAAATATTATCTACGTATAGTACAAGAATACCACTTCGCTTCTGTCACATTTTATATACACAATATCATCCGCCCTTTGAACAAATCCATATAACTGGGTTTATCTCTTCAAAGCGGATGATCCTTGTCATAGGTCTAGGGATCCTGTTCATGTTCACTTAGGACCCAGTCCATAGACTCTCCAAGAACATGAGACTTTCAGGTTGAGTAACAACCCTCCCACTGTGATAAGGTACCCTTTGTATATCTTTAGTGACACGAGGTGCAGTGCCTTGTGATATTTCTCTTGTACTGTTGATACTAAGATCGGAATGTATCTCAGAATAGTTCTACTCATGGACTTGTGGTTTATTACATAGTCCTTTTTCTAAGAATCAAACATTCATCTCAACGAATATCCTCAGATCCGTAGGACCATTAAACCACCTTATTGTTCCCTTAGGATAGCCTACGAACATATGCACTAGATTCCAACTTGTCAGTGTCTCTCTTCAGCACATGTGTTGATCTACTCATAATCTAAACATGTCTTAGACTAAGTCTTTGCTTAGTGCACATTTCTATGGTTTTAAGAGACTACTGACCTAGATAGAATCAAACATATACACTGTCATATCCAGGACATATCCCTTCGAACAAATCTGGCTAATCTCAGAGTGGCTTATCATCTTCTTAACTATTAGCTTAAGAGACCTTCTTCCTTCCATGTGTTGCACCGTCTTGTTGGGGCACACTAGGTGGAATGAATTGGGATCGAATCCCAAATCTCTGATAAGTATGTCCTACAACTATCCCTAGAGGTACTTGCCATAATGATCTAATCATAATGTCACCATACTTTTACTCTGATGTTTCTTCTGCATCAGACTTGAACTCTTTGATCTCATCAAAGTATTCAGTCTTGCAGTACATCAAGTAAATGTACTTTGTCCTTTAAATAATTTGTTCATCAAATAAACAAAGTATTCAAGGGTACCTCTGTTCTGGATAAACTAAGGACTTATACTTATCAGGATGAACCAATTCCTATATATCTTTGTCTCTATGCCCTGAGGCTTAGGACAAGCCTATTTTGGTTTTGTTACTTCCCTAGTCAAAAGATCTTAAGGAAGACAAATCTTCCATTACCAATGAACCCAAGGGCTTATTGGTTGACCATTCTTGAATCCCACTAGAGGTTAACAAACCAAATCTTAGAGTCAAAATATATGTTTGGTTCTACTTGGAAGAAACCATTCTCTTACTTTAGTTAAGATGATAAGCTATTAAACATCTAATTGTATCATGGGAGTTTTTGATTTTATGTGCTAATTTCCTATCTATGTACTTTAATAGATAATCCTTCTATTCCACTTTTAACAAATAAAAGTAATAGAATATCTTATTCCAGAAATTGAACAAAAAGTTCTTTCCAAAATCTAAGTACATAAAGACAATCTCTATAAATCCAAAACTATATCAACCTATGCTAAAAACATAAATGAATAGATAAACTCCCACTGCAAAAGTCATCTCCATAGCCTATCCATGTAGTCAGTAATATCCTCCTCAGCTAGCCGTCAGGTTTCCTAGAACCTTGCAAAAAAATGCAGACATGAGTAGTGGCATCCGTATCTACGCACCAGGTACCGGTAGATATTACCACTAAACATGTTACAACGACAAAAGAAGAAAATATACCTGTGGTACTACTCTAACGACGGGGACAATTCGTCTTCCAATGTCCTGACTGCTTGCACACAAAGCACTTGCCTTTTGGCTTCTTTATGCATCCCTGAGGTCCCTGTAATTCTGCTACTTTCTTTGCCCCAGAACATTTTTTCTTCTTCTTTCCTTTTGGTTTAGAAGTAGAAACGTCTTGAGCAACGAAAGTATGTGAAATCTGAAGAGAAAACGCCTCTGCCGCCTCGAGTTCTGTCAGAAGTTCTGCCCACGAATATGAATGTTTGTCCATATTGTAGATTAGGCGAAACTTCTCAAAACTCACTAGTAGAGATTGGAGGATAAGATCGACCTGGGTTTCCCCATCGATCTGTGCTCCATGGATGTCCATTTTCTTCAGCCAAGCCATCATCTTGAGGACATGTTCCCTTACGGGCATACCCTCAACCAAGATGGTTGTGGTCAAGTTCTTCATTACCTTCTACCTAGCGGCTCAATTACTTTGACTGAAGAGTTCATCGAGTTTGGATGTTTTATCACTGAAAATGGAAGAAGCCTGATTTTGATGACATTCAGTTGTCTCGTCTTCTTCCAACCATTTCCTAAAATAATCAAACTCCTTTTCAGTATTAATCTCGCTAGGATTTTCGATACAGAACTCGGCAAGATCACACTTGGGTTCCTCGGCAGTAGAGACAAAGTCCATGTTTAATTCCCAATCCTTATCATTATTAGGAGCATTTATTTGGTTTTCTCTTTGAATTAGGTCAAGTGGGTTTAGATCCATTTTAAAGCACCTGAGAATCACAACAATCACACACTTTAGATTTTGAAAATAAATTGACTCCTCAAAAATAATTTACTACAAAATCTACCAACACCTCAAAACACCAAGAATTTCGCATGCCACGATGGTGTGAACGTATACGAATTCTACATTTGTGAGAGAAGGTTTTACCCATTAATTTTACTATCTTGTCATCCTAACTTTCTGACAAGTAAAATTAATAGTTGGTCCTCTTCGGCCCTATAAAATAATAGTAGTGACTCCGATGGGGAGGATACTATTATTTGTATCTAAGTGTTTACCATTACACGACACTAAGAAAAATTATCTCCGATTATATGTCTTCAGATGGGGAAGTACACACGCTCTTCAATAATTTCTTATAGTCTTTTCTGGCCTAGTGATCCGCAGAACAAGCCCATCTGATGGGGAGGAAGGCACTCAGAGCCGACGCGCAGACTTATTTGCATCACTTATCAGATTGTAATGGAGGTCATGGGGCCCTTAGGGTCCCTCACCCACTTAGTTATTTACGTTGAGGTTTTTCACATGCACACACACAACAAGCACATAAACCAATATAATAGTGTAATGAAAAAATCCTAGATTTTTCCAACTATTATGGCCTTGGTCTCCAATGCGCCTCCAGTCATGTCGTCACCTCGTCTGCTCCATCCTTACCATGCACAAGCCACCATGTAGGAGTCCCCGAGCCGAGATGACTAGCTTACTTATTTACATCCATTGATCCTATACTCCACAAAGCAGTGTACATATAGTCTAGATCAAAAGCAAATAAAAAGCATGGCTAAACAAGTGTCATATTTAATTACAAAAATTAAATAACTTATCTAGCCTTGTCAACCCCGAGGATTCAATTAATATACATCTCACACAATCATTCACATACACAACCACAATTGCCATAATAGTTGGAATCTAGTGCCTGCAACACAAAGTTTGCCTACGCATATCCAAATATTATCCAGCAAAATAATGTACATGATAATGTGCAGAAAATAACCGAATCTTAAACACATAAAATCGAAAACCCAGCTCTGATACCAGTTGTTGGGTAGGTATGGCTTGGCGGTTTCCAAGACAACCACGGGGTTGTACTTGAGAGTCCTCTCTATGTCTACGGATTAAAATTTTAATCCGAATAGAGACCCATCCTCTAATGACCATCTCGTCGTCGTGTTAATTAATCCAAGTTACAACTTAACCAAAACCAAGGTTAAGGCTTTATAACTTTCCGGATTAATTAACCACGGAAAAGATGATGATTGAATCGCCGATTTTTGTGTTTATCTTGGGGGTCCAGTTAGTTAATTATTATCCATGACAAACAATCAAAATAATTAACAAGCATACATGAAATGATGAGACATAAAATCATGGCACAATAAAACATAGCAAAAGTAAAACGGAGCTCGGGAGAGTTATACCTTGCCGTTTACCTCACAGTCTTCTACCTTATGACTCTCCCCTCCTGGATGTCGTTGGGTGATGATCTACCAAGATGTGGAGTCACCAAGGCATGCTAAAATCACCTTCTTCAAGCCTCTTCCTCTTTGGTAGTAAAACCCCTATCTAGGGTTTCGGCCAACCCTTTTCTCGCCTCTCCTCCTCTCGCTGCCGGCCACCTCAAGCTCCAAGCTCCGGCTAGCCAAGAGGCAGCGCCGAGAGGCATCTAGGAAGATGAAGAAAGGGAAGAAGAAGCTGAGCAAGCTCCTTCTTCTTCCCAAAAACCCGCCGGAAAACCCTAATCCCTCTCCCTCACCGCCGCCCCAAAACAAAGAGCCACACCCCTATTTTTTGGCCGCCGGAATTCTCTCCTCCTAGCTCCTTGCTAGCGCACACAGTGGAGGAGACAACTATGACGGAAGGAGAAGAGAACAGAGAGGAAGAAGGGAGAAAAGATGAACTCTTCTTCCTTCTTGCCGCTGGCGCCCAAGGTGGTTAAACCCGCCGCCGGCAGCCCTCCGCCCGCGCCTCTGCTCCAAGCCGAGCACCAACGTGCTTCTTGATCGACCCAAACTATGTGTCATGAATGTGGGCCTCAAATTTAAATGTATATGAATGCTGGAAACCCTTTTTACAATCAAAATCTGAAAATGTAATATAGGGGCCACAGGTCGTATTTTTTCTCGGGGCTAGTTGACGTTGTGTGATTCGTGCTTGTATTTATGTGTCGTTTGTGTTTTCGGGTTTCAAATCAAAATTGGGTTTTGGGTTGCAATTGGAAATGAAAAACTTGAGGAAAAGAAAGATCTTGGCTAGACGAATTCAACAAGGTATGACAATTGATGAACTTACCCAACTAACAACTCAATCAAAGCCACTTAAACAATCTATGAAGGCAAATCTAAGTTCACATGCAAAATAAATGCTAAACAAAAGAATCAGGCAGTGATGGTAATTTCCGGAATTCAAACAATCTTATCACAATAATAGCATATGAAATTCAGACTTTAAACAAGCTATTCAACTCAAACTAGCTATAATTTTTGGGAGCCAACCAATGCCAAGAAAATTCAGAAATACTAAAGGGTGATATCAATTGATTTAAAAACTATTCTACACCCAAAAGATAAGTCAAAACTTGATGCAAAACATCACCCAAAACAGCTTGGCACGCAAGGGCCAATCCTTGTGCCAAAACTGAGTTTTTGTGCCAAGTTAAAACTGATTCTATCAGTCCAGATTGCGAATTATTAATCAGACTGAGAAAATGAAAACTGTACATGCAAGGAAATGCAGAGATAATTGACAGCTCAACTCCAAGCAAATGACTGAACAAGCAAGACCCTAAGCACACAACATCTCGACACAGCCAAATGCAAGAGAATTCAGAATTGAACTTAGATTTCAGAATTGGATTTCAGATTTCAGACATGAAAGTGATTCAAACTTACTGCTGCGCAAGGCTTGAATTCGAATGCTATTTAGCTAGAACAAATTGCAAGGTAATTTCAAGGTAAGTAAACTAAAGCAATTGGAACAAAACGCAGGACACAATGACAAGAACTAAAAATGCAGAATTTGTTAGTGATATGAGAGAAGTGTCCTAAGGCAATCGCCTTATGATGTAAACATTTATTTTAATAAATGATAATTCACTATTTGAGTGTACATGTTTTGTGTATTTGATTGGGATCTTAAACTCATCTACTGAATGTCCGCAATACAACTCACAGCATAAGAGAATTTGTGATGGGATCACAACTAGTGATTATCTCTAATGTGCAATTGTGAAGTATTGAAATTATCCCTAGTCGATGAATTGATAAAAACGGACACTATCAATTCTGTTGAGACTAGCATGGGTTATTCTCTAATCAGCTGATTCTCACTAGCTGGTGACATTGGGATGTCCGGAGATAAACATGGATGCTAGTTAAGGGAACTAGTTCATTGGAGTGACTAGCTGTAAGACTTCATATGGGAATCTACATGTAGATATGTCAATGAAGATCTTACTGCGGCTTAAGTGCGATGTTCCTTTGACTTGCGGTGTTCAAGTCATCTTGGTCATGGAGACTTATACTTTGACATCTTAAGCAAGCATCTCCAAGGAGGTGTGGACCCAGGATGATCGGGTATAAGCCGAAGTGCCCGAAGATGTTTGAACAGCCTACAAAGGATTCACCACTCCTTGCGAGGAGATGTATACCCAGGCCTATCGTCGGATTGTTACTCAAAGCCTCTGGCCAAAGCATATCATGTTAAGAGTGCGAGTCTCTTAAATACATGAGAGTAATTAGAAATCCAAAGGACGAGGAAAATACTACTTGGGCTAGGTGTGACGTAGTCAGCCTAGTGGGGACTGACACCATAGACCGTGTCCTGAACCAAGTGGGTATAAGGTGGTGAAGGGAATGAGGCACGACTCATTAGAGCTGCTGAAGGGTTTCAGAATAATTTATTCTGAGGTCAAACCGTTGATCTTTCGATTAATTGGGGATCATGATGTACTACTAGGTGCCACTCATGATCGTTCTATAATTAATGGGTTAATTATAGACGGCCAACATAAATCGAAAGCCTATTTAGTCACACGCAATACGAGTAATACGAGGGATTTAAAACAAGTTGAAAATTAGATTTTCCGATCAAGAGAAACAAGTCGAATCTGAGTTAGTCAGAGGCGCAATGGAAGCCAAAAATGACTAAGTCTTTTTGAAGGCTTTTTGGGCGAATTAAATGAGTTTAATTCGCGGTTTATTGGGTTGGTTTTGGCCGGCCAAAGAGGGTGTTAAACCCTCTTTGGTGGCCGGCCAAATAAGAGGAGAAAAACCAATTTAATTGGTTTAATTAATAAAATAAATCTAGTGTGATTTATTTTATAAATTATGGATAAATAAATTTGTATAAAGAAATTTATATAAATAAAATTTATAGAAATTTATTATTTTATGGAAGATTAAAATAATCCACGAATTGGTTTATTTTAATTTTATAAAATCAATTATGAATTAATTTTTCCATAATAAGAAAGTTTATAAATTTCTTATAAAAATTTATTCCATAATTTAAAGAGAAGAAGAATTAGTTTTATTATAAATTAGTTTATAATAAAGACTTGGTTTAAACGGAATAATTAATAAGAAAATTTATAAAATAAATTTCTTATAACCAATTCCGTTAATTCCGTTAATTCGGTTTAGAGGGAGACTTAGCAAAGGAGTTGCTACTATATAAAGGAACCAAAGGCTAGCCCTTTATTACAATTAAGAGATTAAGAATTCTCTCTCTCTCTCTCTTAATCTCTCCTCTCCTCCTTCTCTTCTTCCTCCCTTAGGGCCGGCGCACCCTAGCTCCTCTAGGGCCGGCGCCCAACCACAACCAAGGAGGTGGTGCCGTGAGCATTAAAGAAGAAGGAGAACCCGAACACGAAGAAGAAGAAGCGGATAGCGATTCCTCTCTTCCCGGAATTCGATTCCGTTACTTCGTTGGTTAGTTTTTCCATTATTTCTCTTATTCTTCTAGTTGTGCCTTCCGAGAATCTAGTAGTTCTCGTCGGCACAAAACTCGTGACTTTGTGAAGTCATCCCGAAGAGAACTCGGCGTGGACGCGAATAGAGGCGGAGCTTCCAAGGGACGCTACGGTTGGATCTCGTCCCTTACTTCGAGTTACGAGAGGTACTTAGTAAATTAGTTTACCTTTCCGCAAAGTTTTATTTTATGATTATGTCAACACACCATAAGATTGCATGCTAGATACGAAGTTAAAATAATTTAGGAAATTATTTTATGTAAACTCTTCCGCTGCACGTAAAAATTTTAAATTTTACGAACTCGTATCCTTGTCGACATGCACCCGGTCCCAACAGAATTCAATTGGCACACACGCTGAAATTGGCACGCAAAGATTTAAGCTAGAATTTAACTGAAATTACAGCTATTGTTAACTAAACAAACTCCCTAACTGATTGTCTTGCAGGATTAAAATCTAATTAAGTAAAAACAGTTCAGAAATGGAAAGTAACAAACCAAGACAGCTGATAAAACTAAAACTCAGAACAGAGTTGCGACAGAAATGAAATTACTACAAAAACAGAAATTAAACGAGTTAAACTACTCCTCAATTCCTTCTTCAGCTCAGGTACTCCTTGGTCGTCAAGCAAGGGAGAGCCTCGGACCCGCAAGCTCATCAAATCGATGGTAACAACCCCTGCGATTCAAAACCAGCTCAGCTTGCTCAAATATGAAATTCCCATTCGGTATCCTTCAATTCAGCTGTGTCCGCGATTGATGATGAGTTGGGGATGATCCAAGCAATCTAGGGAACCCCTCTAGAAGCTCAGGTGGATGGAAATGGAGCACAACCGATCCAAAGGCATCAAATGGCAGAGTTGCGGAAACGTCTCAACATCCCTGTTTCTTGGGCAAATTGAAGCTGGAATTTCACCGAGAAGCTTTCCCACTGACCTAGCACATGATCTAAAGGAGAAATCGAGGGGTCGCGCCCCTTCAAATTGAAGAAAATAGCTCATGAAATGAAGAAGAACTGAAGAAGAAACCGAAGAACGGCGGAGACGCGACGAAGGCTGAAGCAGCTGGGAAATTTGATTAAATACTTAAGCATGGACGGCTATGATTGATTTGAGGGAATCCAACGGCTGATCTTGCTCTGATTGGAGCCAAACTTTGATGATGATGATTTGGGGTCAGGATCTGCCTCGTAGCTCGGATCCTCTAGATGTGCAACGGATGGTCCAGATCAACTTAGTCTTTGAAAGGACGATCTAGAGCCCTCCGAGCTTGATCCAACGGTTGATTTAGCTCTGATTGAGATGAAACCTTCAGATCTTGATCAAGGTACTTGATCAACCCTAGCCCTAGCTCGGATTGCTTCAGATGGTCCCGAATGGCTCAGATCTAGCCGCTTTTGAATCGGACGGCCCAGATTAATCCGAAACTTGATAACTCGATCCGGGTCCACTTCCGACTCAAGTTAGACCCAGTATGCCCTAGGTCCAGGATCCTTTCATGCCTACAAAAATAGATCAAGAATTTAGTGGCCAAATAATCCAATTTAATGCAAATTTGCAATTAAGTCCAAAATAAGAGTAAGTTCTAAAACCTAGGGCAATTTCACAATTAAGCAATAAAAACATAGGTCAAACATGGATTTTAACAATTAAAATAATCAATAAAATGATAATTATCACTCCTCCCTCTCCTCCTGGTGCTTCATGCCTAAAGGATGAGCCAAAGATGAAGAGAAGCCTCTTCTTCTTCTTCCTCCTTCTCGCCGGCGCCAAGTGACCTAGGAGAGAGAGAGAGAGTTTAGGAAAAAGGGTTTTGTGTGGGTTTTGTGATTAATCTGAATTAATTCTCAATTAATTCATTAAGCCTTGTATCATGACTCCTATGGGGTATTTATAGGGCTAAGATAGGGACCATGAGGAGGAGTTGGTTCTTGGCCCGCTAATGGATCCAAACCCGATCCATTAATGGTGATCCATTCCACTAAAGGATCCCATTGTACTTCCTCACCAACACCCATATTTTCATATGGACTCCACATATTATGAGTCATCCACCTCCCCGTGTTTAAGATATCAAATGCTCGATAATTAATTTAATTTATTGATAATTAAATTAATTATCCTCTTGATCCTTGATTAGTACCACTCAACCTTTTCATCATATCGGACCATAGTCCACTTGCAAGATTTTGACATGACGATCCTTTTGAGCTCACCAAGGGGGCATCATCATCCCGACTCACCAGGACACAGATTCCGTCAATAATCAATAGCACGCCATATAATTAATATTATTTTTCAATTTACCGGGCTTATTGATTTAACAGAATAAATCTCACCCTTTGGTAAGTTAATGAAATAATATATAATTATACTTGCCCGTTATTATTTCGGGATTAAGAGATTGTACTCCATAATATGTATCCGAGGTCTAATCTAATTTACTAAGTCAGTACAAAATTGGATGACCTCTCTTTTGGTCCTACTCAATGTACACAAAGTACACTAGTGTAATTCTATGGTTAAGATAAACCACACCTAATTACACTACAACCATCCCGATGGTTTGCCCAACTCCATCTCGGTTGTGAGCCTCTTACTTATACTTTTGCAAGAAACCTGATAACATGATCTTCTGTGCGACACTACGCACCATATTATCTACAATGCCAAGTATTGGATATTTTGTGAACATACTAATATAAATACACACTGTGTGATTTTGTGATTCTCTTTAAAATGAAAATGTATTCTAACCGAATGCAAAGCTTTTAGTATACATCCTAACAGGATGGTGGCCTGACTGGTGTTAGGGGTGACACATATCATTGCACCATGTGCATATGATGCATAGTGCATTTGTTTATGCTTGCTCCATTTTGGTTGACATGTGTTAGTAATATGAGAGAAGTGTCCTAAGGCAATCGCCTTATGATTGTAATCATTTACTTTAATAAATGAATATTCACTATTTGAGTATACATGTTCGTGTATTTGATTGAGATCTTAAACTTATTTACTGAATGTCCACAATACAATTCACAGCATGAGAGAATTTGTGATGAATTCACAACTAGTGATTATCTCTACATGTGCAATTATAAAGTATTGAAATTGTCCCTAGTCGATGAATTGATAAATACGGACACTATCAATTCTATTGAGACTAGCATGGGTTATTCTCTAATCAGCTGATTCTCATTGGTTGGTGACATTGGGTGTTAGATGTGTATACTGAAAGACATGCTTCTTTTATATATATGAACATCTTTATTTTGAAAAGAGAATCACAACTACACTAGGTGCCTATTTATATTAGTGCATGCATGAAGTCCAATTACTTTGCATTGTAGATAACATGGTGTGTGGTGTCACACGGAAGATCATGTTATCAGTTCCTTGCTTAGTATAAATAGAGGCCAACAACCGAGATGGAATTGGACAATCCATCGGAATGGTTGTAGTGTAATTAGGTGTGGTTGGTCTTAACCATAGGATTACACTAGTGTGCTTTGAGTACATTGAGCAGGACCAAAACACGAGGTTATCCAATTTGTACTGACTCGATAATTGGATAGGACCTCAGACTTTATTATGGAGTACGATCCCTTAATCCCGATATAATAACGAGCATATATTATTAACTATTATTTCTTTAATTTACCAATGAGCGAGATCTATTCTGTTAGATCGATAGGCCCGGTAAGTTGGGAGATAATATTAATAATATGATGTGCCGTTGATTATTGACGGAATCCGTGTCCTGGTGAGTCAGGTTGATGATGCCCCCATGATGAGCTCGAAAGGTTCATCATGCTAAACCCTGCAGGTGGATTTGATCCGGCATGATGATAAGGTCGAGTGGTACTAGTCAAGGATCCAGAAGTTAATTAATTTAAATTGTCAGTAATTTAATTAATTAACGGACATTCGAAATCTTAAACACGGGGGGATGGACGACTTGTAATAAGTGGAGCCCATATGTAAATATGGGGGTTGGTGAGGTAAGTCAATGAGGGCCCTTTAGTGGAATGGATCCTCATTAATGGACCGGGTCCATTAGCAGGCCAAGATCCAACTTCTCCTCATGATCCCTATTGTAGCCCTATATAAACCCCATGGTGATATGAAACCAAGTTGAATAATTGATCCAAGGAAACACAGGGAAAATCTTAAGTTTTTCCTCTCCTCTCCTCTCTATGCAGCGCTGAACGAAAGGATGCAATTAATCATTTTCTTCTTCAATTAATTGGAAATAGAAATGCATGTTTCATTGGATCAAATAATGCATGCAATTAATCCACATTAATTGGATTAATTGGAAAAACTCATGCATTTCATTGGATCGAATAATGCATGAAATGCATGCAATTAATCCACATTAATTGGATTAATTGGAAAAACTCATGCATTGAATAATGCATGAAACGCATGCATTGGATTAATTGGAAAAACTCATGCATTGAATAATACATGAAATGCATGCATTGGATTAATTGGAAATTCATGTTTCATTGGATCGAATGAAAAACAAATGAATGCATGCGTTTCTTCTCCGTCTCCTATAAATTGCATTGCTTGCAATTGATCAAAAAAAAAGGCAACCTGTGGACGTGAGGCGTGGAAACAAAGTTGCTCGAGCAATTTTGGGCTGACGGTGAAAGAGAGGATTAGTAAGATTTGTGTTCGGATTGTCTTCTTCGAAGGAGCGGCCGGCGGCATCCCTTTGGTAAGGGATTGGTTGGCGCAAGGAGAAGGGATCAACTTGGTGACCACGGATCTTGGTAGATCGTCGCCCACACAACGTCCAAGAGGGGAGGGTCATACGATAGAAGATCGTAAGGTAACGGAAGGTATATTCTTCCCTGGCTCCTTATGTTCTTATTTTGTGCCTTACTTATTTGCCTCGTCATTTCATGTTTTTTATTTAATTATTTTGATTGAGTATCATAGTCAATAATTATTTAACTGGACCCCGACCATAAACACAAAAGTTGGCGATCAACTCGTCGCCTTTTCCGCGGTCGAACGGTCGAGCAAATTGCAATACCAATTTTGGTTATTGGCTAAGTTACAATTTGAATCGTTCGATACGGCACGAGATGGTCGATGGGAGACGGCTCTTTATTCAGATTAAATTTTTTAATCCGTAGACATAGAGAGGTCTCTCGGATCGACCAGGTATCCGCTTAGGAAACCCACCAAGCCATACCCATCATTAGGATGTCCGGAGATAAACATGAATGCTAGTTAAGGGAACTAGTTCATTGGAGTGACTAGCTGTAAGACTTCATATGGTAATCTACATATAGATATGTCAATGAAGTTCTTACTGTAGCTTAAGTGCGATGTTCCTTTGACTTGCGGTGTTCAAGTCATCTTGGTCATGAAGACTTATACTTTGACATCTTAAGCAAGCATCTCTAAGGAGGTGTGGACCCAGGATGGTTGGGTATAAGCCGAAGTGCCCGAAGATGTTTGAACAACCTATAAAGGATTCACCACTCCTTGCGAGGGGATGTATACCCAAGGCCTATCGTCGGATTGTTACTCGAAGCCTCTGGCCAGAGCATGACATGTTCAGAGTATGAATCTCTTAAATACATGAGAGTAATTAGAATCCGTAGGACGAGAGAACGTTACTTGGGCTAGGTGTAACGTAGTCAGCCTAGTGGGGACTGACACACATAGACCATGTCCTGAACCAAGTGGGTATAAGATGGTGAAGGGAATGAGGCACGATTCATTAAAGCTGCTGAAGGGTTTCAGAATAGTTTCTGAGGTCAACCGTTGATCTTTCGATTAATTGGGGATCATGATGTACTACTAGGTGCCACTCATGATTGTTCTATAATTGGTTAATTATAGACGGCCAACATAAATCGAAAGCATATTTAGTCACACGCACTACGAGTAGTTCGAGGGATTTAAAACGAGTTGAAAATTGGATTTTCCAATCAAGAGAGATAAGTCGAATCTGAATTTTTCAGAGACGCATCGGAAACATAAAATGGCTAAGTCTTTTGAAGACTTATTGAACGAATTAAATGAGTTTAATTCGTGAGATCGTGGCTTGTGTTTGGCCGGCCAAAGAGGGTCCCCACCCTCTTTGTTTGGCCGACCACAATAAGAGGGAAGAACCAAATTGTTTGGTTCAAAATTATAAAATAAACCGCGCATGGTTTGTCTTATAAAATTATGGATAAAGAAATTTGTATAAAGAAATTTATATAAAGAAATTTATATAAAGAAATTTATATAAAGAGATTTATTTATCATGGAAATTAAAATAAACCTTTGAATGGTTTATTTTATTTTATAAAATCAATAATGGATTGATTTACCATGATAAAGAAATTTATATAAAGAAATTTCTTTCCATAATAAAAGGGGAGACATGGTTGTTTTTATTATAAATTAAGTTATAATAAAAACTTGGCATAACTGAATAATTCATAGAAAAATTTATAAGATAAATTTCTTATGAAAAATTTATTCCGTTAAGAGGAGACTTGGCGATTAAGAGGCTACTATATAAAGGTACCAAGGCAAGACTTGGAAATTAATCTAAGAGATCAAGGATTCTTGCCTAGCCTCTCTCCCTCTCCTTCTCTCCCTCTCCCTCTTCTAGTGCCGCCGGCCCTAGAGCCCTCCCCCTTTGCCGTGAGCTTCCACCACCAAGAAGAAGCCGAAGAAGAAGAAGAAGCGGGCGCGACTCCTTCCTTCCTCCCGGAATCTTGATTCCGTTCTTCATTTGGTGGTTAGTTTTTCATCTCTCTCTTGGTATTCTTGTCGTGCCTTTGGAGAATCTAGTTCTTGTCGGCACGAAACTCGTGGCTTTGCGAAGTCATCCCGAAGAAAACCCGGCGTGGACGCGAATAGAGGCGGAGCTTCCAAGGGACGCTACGGTTGGATCTCGTCCCTTTCTACGAGTTACGCGAGGTATTAAGTAAATTAGTTGCAAAATTTTAAATGTATGATCATGTCTCCACAACATAAGGTTGCATGCTAGATACGTGGTTAAAATAATTTGAGAAATTATTTATGCTAAACCTTCCGCTGCACGTAATTAAATTTTAAAATTACGAACCTGTATCCATGTCAACATGCACCCGGTCCCAATAGTGGTATCAGAGCCGGTTAGTGTTCGACATAATCATATAATTGTTTTGCGGAAAACTTTGTCATGATCTCAATTTTGGAAAATTTTCCAATTATGATAAATTTTAGATTTAGGAATTTCAAAGTTTGGAAATCCTCATGAAATTTCACAAACTTTTGAAATATCCTAGTTTCTGAAATTTTATGATAATTGTGAAAACTTCCCAATTATGGAAATTTCCTATTTTGGAAATTTTCTAATTTTGGAAATATGTAAGTTTTCTTTATACCAGAAACTTACAATTATTCTGAAAACCTATTATGAAATCTCGCAATTTTGGGCACTTTCTTTCAAGAAAGTCTAGACAAATTTATGGATTATTAATTGACAATTAAATTCGAATTGGTTTTAAATTATTAACAAAATTCTTTATTTTGGATTGAGCCTCAGGGAGCCGTCCAATTTAAAGTTAGTTGTTGTAATTTAATTTCCTATTTTGAATAAAATTGTCATGTTTAATTTGGTTACGCCTCGGGGAGCGGACCAAATTAGATTTATAACAAATTCCTTTTTTTTGGGTATCTGAGCCTCGGGGAGCCACCCAAAGAAAATAATTTGTTGAAATTAATAAATCCATAAATAAAATATGTAAGCAAATCTTAGAAATTTTGAGGTGATTCTCAAACGATAATTTCCTTATTTGATTTCTTACATATTATTGTCTCCAAAATTAATTAGGAAAATTGTTTCCTATAGAGTTTATTTCCTTAAATAAGATTTTCATGAAAATAATATGTGGTTGAATTAAGGGAATCTATCTCTTAATTTAATAAGATTTGATTTAGAGAAATCAAAGTCTTAAACATATTATTTCCGAAATTGATTATGACAATTTAGGAAATTGTTTCCCAAAATAATTCCTTAAATAAAGTATAAAATTAGAATTAGGAAATCCGGTTCCTAATTCAATTAATGAGACTTGATAAATTAAGTCACATACATACTTTATTAAGGAAATCGTTAGTACATGACATAATTATATGTCATGAATGTGCTTAGAAAGAAAAGGATGAGACCCAAAACCCCTTACAAAATATTAAGGCCAACACCTTCCATTAATATGGTTAGAACCGGAGTTTTGTTTCTCGTTTGGGTTGATGGACACATCCATGCCCGGCTTGAAGCTCAACATGTTCAAACCATGGAATTAGTTTATGATTAATATAGTTTGAGTCAGAGGTCAATCCTTAGTTTTGGTTGTTGGACACATCCAAGCCTGACTAAACGGTTGAATGAGCTCCAACCATATTAAAACTATTTCTTGATTAATGGGTCAGCCTTAAGCTTGGAGCATCGATTTGTTGTGTCACAGCCAAGGTCGATGTAAAGAGAGGTGCAGTTGGGTGCTATGTATATTATTGCATACTTGTTAATGAGTTAACAACCCAATGATTTATGCAAACATTCAATTAGTTGATAGCATAAAGTGATAGTTACATATATGTGATATGTAATCGGTATAATTACCTACCTTCATAGCTAAGAATAACTTGATGGCCACAGCCATGGTTATTCTTATCTATGGATGGATATCAACCTATTTGAAGATGTTCCTACGATCTCACGAATTGATAAAAAGGGTTATTCAATTCGAAAAATAAATAGAATTTAATTAATATATGTTGATGCATTCTTTATCATTCTTCTCACATAAGCTCAATTTGTATTTCTAAGATAATCACTTGATCATGTCTTCTCTGAATTTGCGTTCCATTTTGGACACCAATAAGCTGCTAGTCACCAAGTATCCAAGCCCTAGCAAAGGACTGCTAGGCAACTAGCGAAGGGCTGCTAGTCACCAAGTCCTAGCGAAGGACTGCTAGGCAACTAGCGAAGGGCTGCTAGTCACCAAGTCCTAGCGAAGGACTGCTAGGCAACTAGCGAAGGGCTGCTAGTCACCAAGTCCTAGCGAAGGACTGCTAGGCAACTAGCGAAGGGCTGCTAGTCATCAAAGACCTGGCGAAGGGCTGCTAGGCACCGGGCGAAGGACAGCTCGACATCCAAGACCTGGCAAAGGACCGTCAGGCAAAAGTCCAACCAAAGGAACGATTGGCATCAGGTAAATTCTCCCGAGAGGAGTAGGTGAGTACGCGTTCCCCGTCGAGGGAACAGTAGGCGTCGGTTCGACCTAGGGCTCCATTTTGGAGACCAAAGTCAGAACCAAGACAGCTAAGGCTGTATAAACAAATATTTTATTGCTTTATTGTGTTTTGGACTAACCCTGGATGCAGCACCAAAGGAAGGAGTGTCTGTAGCTCAGATAGCCTATAAGGAATGAGGTAGTGGCTGAGTAGGGCTCCCGGAGTGTCCCGGGCGCCCCCAAGGTGCATACAAAAAAAGTAAAGAGAAAAAGGGTTCGAATAGATGTTGGGCCGGGCGCCCCCGTGATCCCGGGCACCCCCGCTGCTCCCAGGCGTCCCCTGCATCCCGGGCGCGCCCATGCGCATGCCTCGAACCAGAAGCCATCGAAGCCAAGCAGATAACGCTTGACCCGGTCAATCCGGGCGCCCCGTGCGCTCCGGGCGCCCCGGTCAAAGCGGATCCAGAGGATAGACGCTGACCGAGACCTTTGCGGATCAAAGGCCACGTGGGGGGCGCCCCCGATGTCCCGGGCGCCCCCAGGCCCTATATAAAGGACCCTCGACCAAGGCTTCATGTATCAACTTCGTGAAATCCCTCAAAGCTCTTCTGCTCTCGCGCCTTGCTCCGGAAACTCTCCAAATCGAGCCGACGACGTCCTGCTGCCCCGAAATAAGCGATCTATCCCGGACGTCAGTAAAAGAGCTATTTTAAAGTTTACTGTACGTAATTATAATTCTGTAATCTTTTGTAAACGACTTTGCGCCTAATATAGAATTGCCCAAAGTAAACGGTCAACGACCGTGGGCCTTGGAGTAGGAGTCGACACAGGTTCCAAACCAAGTAAACACGACTGCGTCTCTGTGTTATTTTCTATTTTCCGCTGTGCACTTGCTCTTAATTTTCCGAAAGAAAGAATACCGATATTCACCCCCCCTCTATCTGTCCTATCGATCCAACAAGTGGTATCAGAGCAGGGAAGCTCAAACTTGGTGCAACCACCAATTTGAGAGTATTTTCGGATTTTTTAAAATAATTTTTAATTTCTTTTCTTTTTTGTTAATCGAGATTGGTGCAACACCACTCGATCTTTATTTCAAATAAATAATATCTGTAGGTGTATTTAAAAAATTTTGAACTTGCCTTTTTCAATTTTGAATTTTCATATTTTCACCATAAGTCTGATTTGATAAAACGAACAATTTTTGAAAATTTGTCATAAATTTTTTTATTATTATTTTAATATTTCACCTCGAAATTCGTGCAATATTTTTTTTGGCTATTTCTTCCTTCTCCCGCACTACTAATCCAAGACCAAGTCTTGGTACACTTTTGTTGTTTCTTTTTGTGTGCAAGAGGTTATTTTAAATGGCCAACCAAGAGTGGAACAGTGCTCGTCCACCGCTATTCTCCGGCGAGAACTTCAGCTTTTGGAGAAGACAAATGGAGTCCCTTCTGAAGGCCCACATGGACTTATGGCGGATCATCCAAACGGGATTCTCTCTTCCCATAGAAGATGAGTTATCCATCGAATGGGACAAACTGGATGAACAAACCCTCAACCAAATTGAGACCGATGCAAGGGCAACAACAATCCTACAATGTGGCCTAACCAAGGAGCAACTCGAACTAGTAGGTCCATTCAGATGTGCCAGAGAAATTTGGGAGAAACTAACCAATCTACACGAAGAGAGCTCCGAAATTGAGATATTAAAAGAGTTAGCACCTGACTGCGAACTCGAGCTAGAGTCAGAAGACGAATTGACTAAGACAAAAATGGTAACCAATCTCGAATCCTTTTTTGAATTACAATTAGATAATCAAACAAATACTATAATGGTCGAGGAAGGTATAATCAAACAAATACCGGATAGAAAGCAACCTCCTTCTCGGTGGAGAAACCTCTCCACAGCGTTTCAATCACAGATATAGGTTTAAGCACAATGAAACACAAGAAAGATATTATTTAGCACTAGCAAAGAGAAGAACACAGCAAGCATCCTCCTGAGCTCCACCCAGCGACGATCTCATGCAAGAATGCTTTCCCCGTGTCTTCTCGCTGTTGGACTCGAAGCCTCTTGTTCTTTCCTCCAAGTGCTCAAGCAAGGGATGGTTGCTTCAAGATTGCAGTAGCTTGCTCAAAGTGATGGAACTTCAGAACATGCAAGCAAGTTGTGGAGAACACTAAGTCGCAGCAAGAACTCAAGCCGCAGAATTTGTATTTCGAACACATGCTTCAACGAAGCTTTCTTGCACCCTTTTGTTTCTCCACTCAGCACCAGGTGACACCATCTCCTGCAACCTCCAGCTGCTTCCCTGCCAACGCCAGCTACCACTGAGCTCTCCCTGGACTTCCTGAGCTTCCCTCAGCCAAGCTCCAGTCAGCAGTTCCAGTCTGCAGCTCCAGCCGTTGCAACCTGAGATGGAAAATGGACAAACCTGCTCCAAGGAAAGGCCTCCATTGACTCTCCTTGAGTGTTTGAATCTTCCCTGTCACCTACAGCTTAATCAGAGTGTTAGTACAGCATATCAAGCAGAAAATCATGTATCAGATGTTAAGCGCAGAGAATCGGATACGTTCAGACGCGATCAGAGCGTCTGTCAGTGCATTTTGAATTAAAGTGATCGGTCACCAGACCGATTAGAGAGCCTCCTGATCGGTCACCAGACCGATCAGGCTGGGTCCAGACCGATCAGGCTCTGTCCTGATCGGTCCCCAACGCTCAATTAGAAATCGCGATTTCTTTGGGACTCTCCTAGATCGATCACCAGACCGATCCCAGGTTGTGGATCGATCACCCGACCGATCCACCCCTTTATCGGGCGATTTCTGAGCTTCGCAGTCCAAACCTCCTGATCGATCACCGGACCGATCAGGGAGCCTCCTGATCGGTCACCAGACCGATCAGGTCATGACCAGACAGATCTGGCTCCGTCCTGATCGATCATAGAGAGGAACCCACGACGCTGGATCGTTCTCCAGAACGATCTGCACAGTGATCCTGATCGGTCACCTGACCGATCAGGAGCAGATCAGCAAGGGAACTCAACCTCACTGTTTGCTCCCTGATCGGTCACCAGACCGATCAGGAGCCAAGCAATGGGTGAAACGCATACTCCCTGATCGGTCACCAGACCAATCAGTCATCGCTGGATCGGTCACCAGACCGATCCACGAAGGAGCACCATGCCAATTCCCTGATCGGTCACCAGACCGATCCAGGGGCTCCAACCTAGCCCTCCAAGCTAGGGTTTCATCCACCTTAGCCCTCCAAGCTAAGGATTTTTCACCTAACCCTCCAAGTTGGGAATTTTCACCTAACCCTCCAAGTTGGGAATTTTCACCTAGCTCTCCAAGCTAGGATTTTTCACCCAACTCATCTAAATTAGGACTTTTCCAAACCTAGCCCTCCAAGCTAGGACCTGACCCTCCAAGCCAGGACTTTTTCACCTAACTCTCCAAGTTGGGACTTTTCACCTAACCCTCCAAGTTAGGAATTTTAACCTAGTCCTCCAAGCTAGGACTTTTCACCCAACCCTTCCGAATTAAGACTTTTCAACACCTAGCCCTCCAAGCTAGGATTTTCCACACCTAACCTGAATGATCGGTGTAGGCGTGCAGAGGGGGGGGTGAATGCACTTTCTTTGATCGTTTTGATCTCTACAAAGATGTTAGCGCAGTGGAAATAATATGCAAATGAAATAACAATTCTAACAAAGTTCTTTTACTTGGTATCCACCCAGATGGGTGACTAATCCAAGGATCCACGCTACGAGTATCACTTTTCACTATCGAAAAGTCTCCTTGAGGTGGAGAAACCTTTACCGCAAAAGCTTCCTCTTTACAGATGCAGAAATATGATGAAGGAAGCAAAGATCACTCTACAATTGGGCAGCACTTCGTTACTGTACGGAACTCTACATGCACGTGTAATGAGGAGCTCCTTTTATAGGTGAAAAGGACAGATTCGCAATCTGTCCAGCCCCGTACCAGTCGACTGCCCTGAGGGCAGTCGACTGGCCCGGCATTAAATGTCATCCAACGGCTAGCCAACGGCTAGCAAACAGCTAGCCAATGGCTAGTTTTGGGTTATACCAGTCGACTGCCACAAGGCCAGTTGACTGATTCGAAGCTACGAACTTTCTGTGGGTTTTGGCAGTCGACTGCCTCTGGGCCAGTCGAGTGCCCTGCCTCCCAGCTCAGCTCCAGCCACTCCGAACCTTCTCCTTCGCGTGTGCCTTCAGCTCTGCTCCCTTGGCTCGCCCCTTGAAGTCCTCTTCCTCTGGCTATCATCCCTCGGATGCGCACGCAAGCCTTCCCTTGGCTTGCCTCCATGCCACCCTTCACGTGTGCCCTTTGAAGTCCACTTCCCGGCTTGCCCTTGGAGCTCTCCTCCCTCGGCTCTCGTCCCTCGGATAGGTCCACCAAGTGTGATTCTCCAAGTCTTGCAAACTCAATCACACAAATCAAATACAACATAACACTCTAACTTTAAACCTATTCGCCCACACATCAAAACCATGATCTTCCAATCATTTAAGGGTCGATTGCCTCAACAATCTCCCCCTTTTTGATGTGTGGCAATATGTTTAAGTTAGAGATAAATAATAGCAATAGCAAAAGATAGCAATTGAAACATTATGAGACATAATATCCCTAAGAGGTAACCTCCCCCTTAACCTATGTCTTCTCCACAGTTTCAATTCTAATCACGTTCCAAGTTAAGTTTCCACTTAACAACATCAAAATGTAAGACATATTCGAACCTAAGAGGTACCTCCCCCTTAATCCATGTCTTCTCTCCAAATTCTAACCTTTCAAGGTCTAAGTTAGACAAAATACCTAAAATCATCCATTTTAAGTTAAAATTCTAACTTAAACCACCTATTCTCCCCCTTAGACACCATCAAAATGATTGCCTCAAGAAACCAAACCCTACGGCATCAAATGCGAGAATTATTGATTTTTGAAATTTCTCACAGTTGCTGAAAAATAGTCGTGCCAGTCGACTGCCCATAGGGCAGTCGACTGATACGCTATCAGTCTGATTTTTCAGGTTTTCTGTCGAATTTCAGAAACTCCTAGAAAATTTCAGAAAATTCTAAAAATTATAAAATTTTGCATACATGTTTGAAATGTTATACTCTATCAGGGAAAAATATTAAACCATATAAAATTTCAAACATGCATAACTTTTGATAAAAATCCAAAGGTTTTGAAAATCACTATATTTTGTATCAAACTTTGAAACTAAATTTTGCAATCATATGACTTTGAAAGACATGGCAAAGTATGTAAAACATAAAATGATTTTCAAAGTTTTAAAATGTCTAACTATGATCTTTGGGAAAGTGTCCATTGATTAAACACTTGCCTCCCCCATAGTTGGTCTAGTTTTGATATTTTGATACTTTTAATGGTTCAACAATGTGCCACAAGCACAAGTGAGCCAAATGTATCACCCTAATGGATCAAGCACCCTTTTTCAAAGCTAATGTCTCCAAGTTCATTCTATACTTCCACAAAACACATTCCAAGACCTCTTCTTAAGATGTAAACTCCGATTCGGGAAGAGGCTTGGTAAAGATGTCGGCTAGGTTCGACTTTGATTCAACATAGTGTAATTCTATGTCTCCCCTTGTCACATGGTCTCTAATGAAGTGATGTTTCACTTCAATGTGTTTTGTCCTAGAATGATGAACCGGATTTTTAGTTAAGTTGATTGTGCTTACATTATCACACAAGACTTTGACCTTGGTGTAATGTAGCTCATAGTCTTCTAAGGTGTACATGATCCAAAGGAGTTGGGAAATACACCCACCCATTGCCACATATTCTGCTTCCGTTGTTGATAGGGCAACGGATGGTTGTTTCCTACTACTCCAACTAACTAAAGAAGATCCAAGGAATTGACACTCTCTACTTGTACTCTTCCTATCTAACTTACAACCCGCATAGTCTGAGTCGGTGTATCCAATTAGGTCAACATTAGGGGTTCTAGGATACCATAGTCCGACATTTAGGGTCCCTTTCACATACCTTAGGATCCTCTTGACTACAATCAAATGGGACTCTTTGGCACACGATTGGTACCTTGCACACATACCTACCGCAAAAAGTATGTCGGGTCTACTAGCGGTTAGGTATAGGAGGCTACCAATCATGCTCCTATATTGTTTAGAGTCTATCATTTTCCCTTCAATGTCACTATCCATTTTCACATTGGTTCCTATGGGTGTAGATGCTTCCTTAGCATGTTCTAAACCAAATTTCTTTAGCATTTCTTTAGCATATTTGGTTTGAAAGACATGTGTACCTTCATTAGTTTGCTTAACTTGAAGGCCTAAGAAAAAGGTTAACTCTCCTACAAGACTCATCTCAAATTCATCATCCATACACTTGATGAATTCTTGTAGGAAGTCATTATTTGTTGACCCAAAAATGATATCGTCTACATAGACTTGGGCAACAAATATGTCCTTATCCTTAGTTTTTAGGAACAATGTCGGGTCAATTGTTCCTCTCCTAAACCCCTTAGATACTAAAAATGAGGAAAGCCTCTCATACCAAGTCCGGGGAGCTTGTTTCAATTCATATAAGGCTTTCCTTAATTTGAACACGTGTCTTGGATAGTTAGGGTCCTCAAATCCGGGGGGTTGTTCTACATAGACCTCTTCCTTAATGATCTCATTCAGGAATGCTGACTTCACATCCATTTGGTGGAGTGTGAAACCCATGTGAGCGGCATAGGCTAGTAGAATTCTAATTGATTCCAACCTAGCTACAGGGGCATAGGTCTCATCATAATCTAATCCCTCAACTTGGTTAAACCCCCTAGCCACTAATCTAGCCTTGTTCCTAATGATTTTACCTTGATCATTTAATTTGTTCCTAAAGACCCATCTAGTGGTTACAATAGTACAATCATTGGGCCTAGGAACTAACTCCCAAACTTCACTCCTCTCAAATTGGTTTAGCTCTTCTTGCATGGCCAAAACCCAATCAGCATCTCCCAATGCTTCATTAATGGTCTTGGGTTCTAATTGGGAGATTAGAGCTATTTGACTAGTTTGATCCCTAAAGTAGGACCTAGTCCTTACTCCTTGAGTGACATCACCCACGATTTGGTCAATAGGATGATCATGGTGATGTCTCAAGGGTCTAGAGGTTGTAGGTTCATTTACTCCTTCTTCTTCTTTAGACATGAGACACTTAACAACATTGTTAGTAGCATAAGATAAATCAAGATAATATAAGTTTGCTTCTCTAAACCCTTCTAATATGATAGTGTTTGATTCACTTTGCCTTATTACACATTTCTTAGCATGAAATTCTACTCTAAAACCGACATCACATAGTTGACTTACACTTAATAAATTAAACTTCATATCCTTAATTAAAAGTACTTTATGAATCGAAATAGTGGGAGATACCTCAATTGTGCCCCTACCAATGATTCTCAACTTTCCACTATTCCCAAAGGAGACGGTCCCTTCTCTTAGGTAGCTAATAGTGGTGAACTTGCTCACATCTCCGGTCATGTGTCTTGAGCATCCATTATCTACTATCCACAAAGTTGGGCCCTCCATCACTTTTACCTAGACAACATGAAAAACATACCCTTTTGGTACCCATATCTTTGATCCATAAGCATCATTTAAAAATTTCTTAGGTACCCATGCCTTTTTTGTGGTTCCCCTAGCCCCTAGTCTCCTAGATGCACCAATCCTACCGGTAAGTGAAACAAAGGCAACCTCCTTGATCTTAGGCCTATAACCCAACCCGGCTTTGTTGTACACAGCCCTTTGACTGTTGATGATCATATCTAAGTTACTAGATCCTACTTGGAATTTCCTTAGGGCCTTTGTGAGGTCATCTACTTGTTTCCTTAACTCTTTATTTTCAATTTCAATATGTGAAACACGTGAAGAGGTAGAGCTAGCATGCAAATCTTTAAGTTTAATAGCTTCTACTCTAAGCATGGCAATTTCTTCCTTAAGATCCTTAATTCTACTTCTAGCCTTAGCTAAATCCATGTTCGTGCTAGAAATTATTTTCACTAAGGTAGAGGAGGGTATGTGGTATACCTCACTTACCGAAGCTTCTGACTCTGATGATGATGAGGTGGAGGAGCTCTCATCTTCACTGCTTGAGCTTCGTTCATCGTCTGATGAGTTTGATTCATCTTGTGCCATAAGAGCGAAGTGGGAGACTTGCTCTTCTTCTTCCTCTGATGATGAAGGATCGTCCCAAGTCGCCTTGAGGTTCGTGGCACTCTTCTCCTTTCCCTTTGACTTCTTCTTGTCATTCTTCTTCTTCTCTTCCTTCTTGTCCTCCCTTTTCTTCAACTGGGGACACTCGTTCTTCATATGTCCCTCTTGATGACAGTTGTAGCAGATTATCTCCTTGGTCTTACCCTTACCTTTGGCCCCTTTCTTAGCATATGACTTGTTAGAAAAACTTTTAAATACTTTACGAAATTTCCTTACCATAAAGGCCTCTTGGTCACTGTCCATAGAGGCACTTGACTCCTCTGAGTCCGAGGATGATGAGTAGATCACCTTCTTCTTCTCCTTTCTCCTCTTCTTCTCCTTTTCTGCAACAAAAGCAATACCTTTCTCTTTTGCCGAAATGTTAGCTTGCTCGTGCAGTTCAAATTCACAAAATAGGTCATCTAATTTAATTAAGGATAAGTCCCTTGATACCTTGTAAGCATCAACCATGGATGCCCACAGGGTGGTTCTCGGGAATGCTTGTAGAACGTACCTAACGATGTCCCGGTTCTCTATTTTCTCTCTAATTACATGGAGCTCGTTGATTACTTCCTTTACCCTTCCATGCAGCTGGCTGACGGTCTCGTTGATCTTCATGGAGAGGGATTGTAGTTGGGCCACCAACAAGTCCTTCTTGGCTCTTCTGGACTCGTTTGACCCCTCGTTCAGTTCTACCAGCTTGTCCCATAGTTCTTTGGCGCTCTTGAACGGCCCCACCTTGTTCAGTTGCTCCTTCGAGAGCCCGCATTGCAGTGTGGTGGTGGCCTTGGCATTTGACTGCTCCCTCTTCATCACCTCCTTAGACCATGTTCTCATAGGTGTTGTTGGGTCTCCTCTTTCATCGGCGGACGCTTCGAAGCCATCTGCAACACTTATCCAAGTTTCTATGTCATTCATAAGATAGTACTGCATTCTACCTTTCCAGTACGCGAAGTCGTTGCCGTCGAAGAATGGTGGTCGTGCGGTGGAGTATCCCTCTTGAAACGCCATTACAATTGCTCCGGTTGACTATTAGATCTTCCGAAACACACCGGCTCTGATACCAACTGAAAGATCGGTGTAGGCGTGCAGAGGGGGGTGAATGCACTTTCTTTGATCGTTTTGATCTCTACAAAGATGTTAGTGCAGCAGAAATAATATGCAAATGAAATAATAATGCTAACAAAGTTCTTTTACTTGGTATCCACCCAGATGGGTGATTAATCCAAGGATCCATGCTACGAGCACCACTTTTCACTATCGAAAAGTCTCCTTGAGGTGGAGAAACCTTTACAGCAAAAGCTTCCTCTTTACAGATGCAGAAATATGATGAAGGAAGCAAAGATCACTCTACAATTGGGCAGCACTTCGTTACTGTACGGAACTCTACATGCACGTGTAACGAGGAGCTCCTTTTATAGGTGAAAAGGACATATTCGCAGTCTGTCCAGCCCCGTACCAGTCGACTGCCCTGAGGGCAGTGACTGGCCCGGCATTAAATGTCGTCCAACGGCTAGCCAACGGCTAGCAAATAGCTAGCCAACGGTTAGCTTTGGGGTATACCAGTCGACTGCCACAAGGCCAGTCGACTGATCCGAAGCTGCGAACTTTCTGTGGGTTTTGGCAGTCGACTGCCTCTGGTCCAGTCGACTGCCCTGCCTCCCAGCTCAACTCCAGCCACTCCGAACCTTCTCCTTCGCGTGTACCTTCAGGTCTGCTCCCTTGGCTCGCCCCTTGAAGTCCTCTTCCTCTGGCTATCGTCCCTCGGATGCGCACGCAAGCCTTCCCTTGGCTTGCCTCCATGCCACCCTACACGTGTGCCCTTTGAAGTCCACTTCCCGGCTTGCCCTTGGAGCTCTCCTCCCTCGGCTCTCGTCCCTCGGATAGGTCCACCAAGTGTGATTCTCCAAGTCCTTCAAACTCAATCACACAAATCAAATACAACATAACATTCTAACTTTAAACCTATTCACCCACACATCAAAACCATAATCTTCCAATCATTTAAGGGTCGATTGCCTCAATATAACCCTCCAGGTTAGGATTTACCAACACCTAGCCCTCCAAGATAGGATTTTCCAGGTCAGGACTTAATCATAATCATGATCATCCACCTAAACTAAAATCGGTGTCAACACTAAAACAACAATCAGGGTCAGACTGCATCAACAATCTCCTCCTTTTTGTTGTTTGACAACCAGATTTTTAGTTTAGGGATTCTCAATCAAGTTTTCAACTTCCAGAATCATAGGGGAATCAAGATCCTTCCCCTACAATATAATCATCCTAAACTTAACCAACCAACACTCTCCCCCTTTGTCGAACACCGAAAAGGGTCTAGAGGGGCTGTTAAGTTTAACCATACTCCTCCTCAATCCTAGGGGTATCCCAAAAATCAAAGATTGAATGTAATTTTGGAACACATATGACATCATGTGAAAAGATAGATCAAGATATAGCATTCACATGCAGCATATGAACATGGCATCATAAGCATGAATATAGCAATAAAGAATGAGACAAATCGTTCGATGCAAGTAAATTCAGTAAAGTTAATATCATGCCATAATAGACAAAAATCAAGTCGGACACATCCGTCAAATAGTCAGAATTTATCAAACATGAGCATAGAGCAGTCAATCATCAACTGGATCATTGTCTGAATCATCAATGTATATGATATGTGAAATGCCACTGGGGGACACACCATCCGGAAATGTATGATGATACCACTCCTCATACCATGTGTCCTGTAGTGAGCTGACCTCAGAGATGTTGGATGCTAGAGCATCTAGACGGCGATCGAAAGACTGAAACTCTGAGCGGACCTCCTATCGCCAGAGCTCGGAGATATGCAACTCGCGCTCCATCATCCGCTCTAGCTCCGCAACCTGCCAGCGGAGATCAGGAGCCCACTCATCATAATCTGCAGCATCAGCTGGCGGCTCCGGATCATGGGCTGCTCTCGGTAGCTCCCCTCCATGTCTTCGATCCTTCCACCTTAGCCCTTGTGGCCCAACAACAATGCCGGACTGAGCGAGCATGCGACGATCCAGGAGGCAGTCCTGTCGAATCATGGGCACAATACGGCCCTGTGAAACATCGATACCCACTGACTTAAGCCAAGCCGTAATGATATGGCCAAATGCCATGTGAACTGTCTGGCCGTACCTCAGACTATGACTATGATGGAGAAATAGAGGGATGGCACGATATCAAAGTCTAACTACCGATGCATCCCATAGAGCATCAAGCAGTGGAATGGGTGAATCTCATCGAAATGCTTTGTGGTAGTAGGAAGGAGACAGTTGGTGATGATCTTAAACAAGACATAATCAATGGAGGAAAGTTGGAGAGCAGGAAATGTGGGAAAATTACAGGCGCGTGCACCGGAACCCCTTGGCCTGGGATGGCCTAGAAAGTGCTCATGGATAGAGTCAGGAGTGACTCCATCAAAGGGAACTGGTAAGGGATCCGGAAGATAAGGATAGAATGAAAAGGCATTCTCGGACCGGCGACATCCAAGAAAGGTAGTGAAAGCAGACAGAGTAAAGTCAAGGTCAACGCTAGCGACACGGGTCCTCCACCCCGTGCCCTCTCCACTAACCATATTATTATAGAATTCAGAGACCAAATCAAAGTTTATTGGCCTCTCTAAGAAAAGGATGGGTTGAAGCTCATAGTATTCAATAATTTGTCATATCGTAGGACAGTGTTCATAGATGTAGGTTTGCTCCACTGATCGACATGGCATAAGTTTGAAGGTATGCCATTGAAAATCTAGAGTAAAGAAAATATTCTGAAATCGAGTATGTGGAGGTGGTGGAGGCCTCGAAGGAGGTGTAGATGCTGAAGGGCCTTTGTCCTTGGAGCTCCCCTTCTTTGGTTCCTTTCCCTTAGAGGAATTTCTAAAGATGTGAAGAAATCATGAAGATAGATTTGATCATGGCACAGGATAATCAAGTCAGTCAGGACACAAGATTAGGGAAACACAACCATAATACAAGAATTGGTCATTATACAGAATAATCAAATGAGCGAGATTGATTTGATTACATGAACATAGTTTAATCAAGGACCCAAGATTTTGTAACACCCGCTTTTTTTTTTTTTTTGACCACCATAAAGCGGTGTTACGTTAACATACTTAGGGCATGTAGACATCATAACGCAGCGGAAAACTTTAAACTTACACCTACATGCACTTTCTATCATTCCTAGCATCATAACATACTTAGCATCATGTCATACTTAGCATCATGTTATACTTTAGTATTCTGTCATCCTTTAGCATCATATCATAGAGTCATAGTCATATTCAAGTACTTAGTAGTAAAGGTAAAGTTCTATCATAAGGCAAGCAAACATATGGTCTCTTGGCCAAGTCACTATCACACACATTCTGCAAAGCCCTCCTGCTGCTTCCTTACTATTCCTTTGCGTGATCTGCGGTATAAGATAATAAAACTATAAGCACACAGGCTTAGTAAGACTCTTTCCTACTCACTAAAACCGTCCGTCACTTAATCATAAGCATATGAAACATTAGCACTCTTAGCGCTTTACTTCGAACATCATCCTTAGCATCACTTAGCATTCATTTGACATGTCATGGACATAGCTTCACCCCATTCATAGCATGGCATAAACATAACCATAAACATTCGGGTATGGCATAATTATTGACATAACATAAACATCATAAACAATCATAGCATGGCATAATACTTGATATAGACATAAATAAAATCATGACATAAGTCTAATTACAATCATGGCATCCCATACTAGCATGAGCATGAACAAAATAATGGCATTCTAACGTAACATAAACATAATTAAACCATGGCATCCTAAACTAGCATAAAATCATGGCATCCTAAACTAACATAAACATAGATAAAGTCATGGCATCCTAAACCATCATAAACATAAGTAAAGCATGGCATTCTAAACTAGCATAAAATCATAGCATCCTAAAGTAACATAAACATAGATAAAATCATGGCATCCTAAACCACCATAAACATAAGTAAAGCATGGCATTCTAAACTAGCATAAAATCATGGCATCCTAAACTAACATAAACATAGATAAAATCATGGCATCCTAAACCATCATAAACATAAGTAAAGCATGGCATTCTAAACTAGCATAAAATCATGGCATCCTAAACTAACATAAACATAGATAAAATCATGGCATCCTAAACTATCATAAACATAATTAAAGCATGGCATTCTAAACTAGCATCAAATCATGGCATAAACATAAATAACATCATAGCATAAACCTAAATAATATCATGGCATAAGCTTAAATAATATCATGGCATAAACATAAACAAAAATCATGGCATAAACATAAATAAAATCATGGCACAAACATAAATAAAAGCATGGCATACACATAAATAAAATCATGGCATAAACATAAATAAAATCATGGCATGAACATATCTTCATAACATACTTTTCGTAAACATACTTTTCATAACATAATGCATAGCATAAATGGATGCATGTAGCAACTGTGCATATATATATATATAAGGATGCTTAATCTTGAAAACAGGCTTTTAAATACTTGAACATAATCATAACATGCATTGGGCCCTGGCTTGTACCACATTCATTCATCATATGCGCGCATCCCTAAGTAAATACGAGGTAGCTAATCTCGACCTACTAGGGTAAGGACAGCTTCATCGGTAGTCCCGAACCGTAAGGACAGCATCATCGGTAGTCCCGAACCGTGGACAGCATCATCGGTAGTCCAGAACCGTGGACCTTACTTAGGTCCGGTACAAGCCCATAAAATAAAATAAATGCTTTCATATGCTTCTTCATTCATCATCATTCATAGCATATTCATTCATTCATCATTCTTTCATCATCATTATGCCTTAAAGGCATCGTCATGCATAGCATATTCATTCATTCATCATACTTAACCTTCATTCATCATTTCATTCTTAGACATGGCATAGGTACACATCATTCATATAGCATGGCATACACACATAAGCATGGCATACATTCATATCATTCGTAAGACATGGCATACATACATATCATTCATACATCATGGCCTACATACATATCATTCCTAAATCATGACATATTTCTAAACATTCTATGACCTAACGTATATTTCATGACATATAAACTATAGGTTTAGTTAACATGGTATTCCTTCACCTTACTTAAGCATACCTCCTAATTACCTATACCCTAAGGTACTCTAGGGTACCCCAAAAATTATAGTTACTTACTACACATCATAAGGGCACAGTAGATAACCTTATCATGATTTTTAACATATTTTTAGACCTTTAAAACATGTTGGCCGAAACCCTTGAACTTAAAGTTCTGGGTTTTGCTTCCCTCATGTTGGCCGAGACCCTAGGGTGTCCTAGGGTACTCTAAAAATTCCCAAAAATTACAGTTAACTTCTAAACATCATAAGGAACCAGTAAATAACATTATCATGATTTTTAACATAATTATGGACCTTTAAAACATGCTGGCCGAAACCTTTGAACATAGAAACCTTGATTTTGTTTTCCCTTCAACATTAAATCCGAAACTAACCCATATATCATGCCAAAATCCCCAAAAATTTCCAATTTACTTCTAAACATCATAAGGGAACATCAAATAATATTATCATGATTTTTATCATAATTATGGACCTTTAAAACATGCTGGCCGAAACCTTTGAACCATAGAAACCTGGATTTTGTTTCCCTTCAACATTAAATCCGAAACTAACCCATATATCATGACAAAAATCCCCAAAAATTTCAATTAACTTCTAAACATCATAAGGGAACATAAAATAATATTATCATGATTTTTATCATAATTATGGACCTCTAGAACATGCTGGCCGAAACCTTTGAACCATAGAAACCTGGATTTTGTTTCCCTTCAACATTAAATCCGAAACTAACCCATATATCATGACAACAATCCCCAAAAATTTCAATTAACTTCTAAACATCATAAGAGAACATCAAATAATATTATCATGATTTTTATCATAATTATGGACCTCTAGAACATGCTGGCCGAAACCTTTGAACCATAGAAACCTGGATTTTGTTTCCCTTCAACATTACATCCGAAACTAACCCATATATCATGCCAAAAATCCCCAAAAATTTCAATTAACTTCTAAACATCATAAGGGAACATAAAATAATATTATCATGATTTTTAGCATAATTATGGACCTCTAGAACATGCTGGCCGAAACCTTTGAACCATAGAAACTTGGATTTTGTTTCCCTTCAACATTAAATCCGAAACTAACCCATATATCATGAAAAAAATCCCCAAAAATTTCAATTAACTTCTAAACATCATAAGGGAACATCAAATAATATTATCATGATTTTTAGCATAATTATGGACCTCTAGAACATGCTGGCCGAAACCTTTGAACCATAGAAACCTGGATTTTGTTTCCCTTCAACATTACATCCGAAACTAACCCATATATCATGCCAAAAATCCCCAAAAATTTCAATTAACTTCTAAACATCATAAGGGAACATCAAATAATATTATCATGATTTTTATCATAATTATGGACCTTTAAAACATGCTGGCCGAAACCTTTGAACCATAGAAACCTGGATTTTGTTTCCCTTCAACATTAAATCCGAAACCCACCCATATATCCAGCCCAAAAATCATGGAAAACGTTGGTAACTATTATACCAAAGGTGAGGGAGTCTTACCTTAGATTTCTTGATTTTTAGACCTTGGATGGAAAGAAGGAAGAAGACTTGACCACACCTAGCCCTTGGAAACTTGAGAAGACCTTAGATCTTGGAGGATGAGACTTTTTGTGAAGTTTTCTCAAGGGAGAAGTCCTCCTTGAGTGCTCGGCAAGAATGGAGAAGGAAGAGAGGAGCAAATGCACTTGATGGCATGAAGAATGAAACTCCCAAACCCCCTTATTAATCAACCATTAAGGTGGTGAATGAAGAGTTTTCTATGGCCCTTCATCTTCCTCTACCATTTAACCACCATTCACTTCCTTTCCTCACAAGAATTCCATGCTAGGTGAGTTTGTTAAAGCATTCATTAGTTGTACAAGAGGTCCAAGGTTCAATCCTTGGCCCATGCATCTTTATTTTTATTTTATTTAATCTTTTTTTTTCTTATTTTCGAAAATTCCCCTTTTATTTCGAAAATTCTCCAAAAATGACCCATAATTTTGCCAATATTCCTAAATAAAATTCTTTTATATTTATATGAATTTTACTCAATTAATACCCATTTTTTCGGAGCCCATTTAAGGCCCATTAGTACCTAATTCCTCAAATTAATTAGAAAAATTAAACTAATACTTACCCATAATCATGCTAATATGTCCCATTAAATCCTATTTATCTTTATACTAATTTCCACCTAAAATCCACCGATAATTATGGTACTAGCAAGCCCATATAAGGCCCATTAGTGCCCTTTTTCCCAATTTAAATGGGAAAACATGGATTTTCTAGGCCAAAGTTTGCATTATTACCTCTAGGTCCTTCGGAAAATTATCTAGACATGCTTAATATTTTAATAAAATATTAAGAGAATTTTCCGGGTCGTTACAATCCCCCATACCTCGTGAAAGTTCGTCCTCTAACTTAGAATAACTCCGGGTACTTGCGCCTCATTTCGTCCTCGCGTTCCCAGGTAGCTTCCTCGAACCGCTGGCTTTGCCATAAGATCTTAACCAAGGGTACCTCCTTACTCCTCAGCTTCTTGACCTCTCTATCCAAAATCCGAAGGGGTCGACTCTCATAACTCAGGTCCTCTTGTATTTGCACTGTCTGCGGCTCGATCACTTGGTCTGTATTCGGGACACACTTTTTAAGCAGGGACACATGGAATACGTTATGGATAGCTGACATCTCTGGAGGTAGCTCCAGCTCATATGCCACCTTACCAACTCTTTTCAGAATCAGATACGGCCCCACATATCTCGGACTCAGCTTTCCTTTCTTCCCAAATCTTGTCACCCCTTTCATAGGAGCCACTTTGAGGAATACCAAATCCCCAACATTAAATTCCAGGGGTCTACGCCGGACATCGGCATAACTCTTCTGCCGACTCTGAGCAGTTTCTATCCGTTGTCGAATATTCTGTATAGCTTGGGTGGTGCTGTTAATGAGATCCGTTGTGTGCCCCATCTCCTTCTTCTCACCACCCTCATACCAACAGATCGGAGACCTACATCTCCTCCCATACAACGCTTCATAAGGTGCCATTCCAATAGTAGCTTGGTAGCTGTTGTTGTACGCGAATTCTGCTAAACACAAATATCGACACCAGCTTCCCTTGAAATCCAAGGCACACGCTCGCAACATGTCTTCTAGTACTTGATTCACCCATTCAGTTTGCCCATCAGTTTTAGGGTGAAAGGCGGTACTAAATCGCAATTTAGTGCCGAGAGATTTCTGAACACACTCCCAGAAATGCGAAGTAAAACGTCCATCCCTATCTGAGATGATGGTCTTGGGAACTCCATGTAGCCTGATTACCTCCTTAACATATAACTGATCTAGTATCCTTACTCGCTCTATGCTGTGATTATATGCTCACATCATACTTATATGTTATCGTAATTATGGGTAAACCATAGTAGTATGCCTCCGATATATTTAGTTCACTACATGAGCTATGAGTTATATTGATAATAATCCTATATTAGTACATACTCTCATATGATCATCATTTGTCTCATATAATTTGATACCATTGGGCGACACGATAGATACTTTATTGTTAATATCAGGTTCAGGGACATAAGATTGAAATACACACTCGACAACTAGTAATAGTACTAACTTAAAACTTATTAATTCACAACCTAACCAAACTCAATGGAATAGATGGGCTGCCATTATGCCCATAACAAAGAACATCATGGCAGTCACTGCCACTCCTTCATTCATCTCTCCCTGGCCTACCTCAGGATCTTCCACTGTCTCCATCGGATCCTCTTCCTCTATCTCGGGAATCTCCTCAGCCACCTCAGGATCTTCTCCAAACATCCCAGGGTCTTCCTCCCACATCTCGAGCATCTCGGGGTCCTGTCCGAACACCTCGAGATCGTCCTCGCTCATCGGGTCGTCCTCGAACATCTCCAGCATCTCAGGGTCCTCCGCGAATGGCTCAGGGTCCTCCGCGTACATCTTAGGATCCTCTTCGGGGTCCTCCTCTAATGGCTCGGGATCCTCTTCGTACATCTCCGGATCTTCTTCCGAGTCCCCCAGGTCCTCCGGAAACTCATGGCGGAGAAGCTGTCTACATAATTCCGTATAGCAGATACGGCATCCGTGCTGCCCCCAAATCTGATGAGCCACCACTCTCGCCCGGTTGGGCAATGAACGAAGCAGAGTCCCGATCCGATGATCATCCACAACTGGAAATCCCTCCTGCTCCAATTTCCAGAACAGCCGGTCCAATTTCCCAATATTGCCCTGGACCCCAAGAACCGGGCTATACTCCACCTCCCCTATCTGCTCCAGCAACTCCCCACTCCGCCCCTGATAACCACTCCTGGTGCCAATCTCGTGCGACATCTGGAATTGGAAAAACACAGTCAGTACGGAACTGACAAAAAAACTAGTACAAAACTAGTCTCTTTTTTTTTCAATTCACAAATAATACAGAGAGAAGCACGCAAGATATCACTCCTATAAGTTCCTATCTATACATATTCCTACCCCTATATTATTCTAAATATCCAATTCCTAAAATAAGATAAAGCATCATCCATCGTTACTTATCGTAACGTACCATTCATCATTCATACCGTTCATACTTGCATATTCTATAGTCATAGGTATCCTCATTCTAGAACCATAATAGAACATAAAATACACTTAAAGGTACTTACTTGGAAGCTGCAGGAAGAGGGCTTGATGTGTGTGTAGTGAGATGGTTACGGCTCTGATACCAACCTGTAACACCCGCTTTTTTTTTTGACCACCATAAAGCGGTGTTACGTTAACATACTTAGGGCATGTAGACATCATAACGCAGCGGAAAACTTTAAACTTACACCTACATGCACTTTCTATCATTCCTAGCATCATAACATACTTAGCATCATGTCATACTTAGCATCATGTTATACTTTAGCATTCTGTCATCCTTTAGCATCATATCATAGAGTCATAGTCATATTCAAGTACTTAGTAGTAAAGGTAAAGTTCTATCATAAGGCAAGCAAACATATGGTCTCTTGGCCAAGTCACTATCACACACATTCTGCAAAGCCCTCCTGCTGCTTCCTTACTGTTCCTTTGCGTGATCTGCGGTATAAGATAATAAAACTATAAGCACACAGGCTTAGTAAGACTCTTTCCTACTCACTAAAACCGTCCGTCACTTAATCATAAGCATATGAAACATTAGCACTCTTAGCGCTTTACTTCGAACATCATCCTTAGCATCACTTAGCATTCATTTGACATGTCATGGACATAGCTTCACCCCATTCATAGCATGGCATAAACATAACCATAAACATTCGGGTATGGCATAATTATTGACATAACATAAACATCGTAAACAATCATAGCATGGCATAATACTTGATATAGACATAAATAAAATCATGACATAAGTCTAATTACAATCATGGCATCCCATACTAGCATGAGCATGAACAAAATAATGGCATTCTAACGTAACATAAACATAATTAAACCATGGCATCCTAAACTAGCATAAAATCATGGCATCCTAAACTAACATAAACATAGATAAAGTCATGGCATCCTAAACCATCATAAACATAAGTAAAGCATGGCATTCTAAACTAGCATAAAATCATAGCATCCTAAACTAACATAAACATAGATAAAATCATGGCATCCTAAACCACCATAAACATAAGTAAAGCATGGCATTCTAAACTAGCATAAAATCATGGCATCCTAAACTAACATAAACATAGATAAAATCATGGCATCCTAAACCATCATAAACATAAGTAAAGCATGGCATTCTAAACTAGCATAAAATCATGGCATCCTAAACTAACATAAACATAGATAAAATCATGGCATCCTAAACTATCATAAACATAATTAAAGCATGACATTCTAAACTAGCATCAAATCATGGCATAAACATAAATAACATCATGGCATAAACCTAAATAATATCATGGCATAAGCTTAGATAATATCATGGCATAAACATAAACAAAAATCATGGCATAAACATAAATAAAATCATGGCACAAACATAAATAAAAGCATGACATACACATAAATAAAATCATGGCATAAACATAAATAAAATCATGGCATGAACATATCTTCATAACATACTTTTCGTAAACATACTTTTCATAACATAATGCATAGCATAAATGGATGCATGTAGCAACTGTGCATATATATATATAAGGATGCTTAATCTTGAAAACAGGCTTTTAAATACTTGAACATAATCATAACATGCATTGGGCCCTGGCTTGTACCACATTCATTCATCATATGCGCGCATCCCTAAGTAAATACGAGGTAGCTAATCTCGACCTACTAGGGTAAGGACAGCTTCATCGGTAGTCCCGAACCGTAAGGACAGCATCATCGGTAGTCCCGAACCGTGGACAGCATCATCGGTAGTCCAGAACCGTGGACCTTACTTAGGTCCGGTACAAGCCCATAAAATAAAATAAATGCTTTCATATGCTTCTTCATTCATCATCATTCATAGCATATTCATTCGTTCATCATTCTTTCATCATCATTATGCCTTAAAGGCATCGTCATGCATAGCATATTCATTCATTCATCATACTTAACCTTCATTCATCATTTCATTCTTAGACATGGCATAGGTACACATCATTCATATAGCATGGCATACACACATAAGCATGGCATACATTCATATCATTCGTAAGACATGGCATACATACATATCATTCATACATCATGGCCTACATACATATCAATCCTAAATCATGGCATATTTCTAAACATTCTATGACCTAACGTATATTTCATGACATATAAGCTATAGGTTTAGTTAACATGGTATTCCTTCACCTTACTTAAGCATACCTCCTAATTACCTATACCCTAAGGTACTCTAGGGTACCCCAAAAATTCCCAAAAATTATAGTTACTTACTACACATCATAAGGGCACAGTAGATAACCTTATCATGATTTTTAACATATTTTTAGACCTTTAAAACATGTTGGCCGAAACCCTTGAACTTAAAGTTCTGGGTTTTGCTTCCCTCATGTTGGCCGAGACCCTAGGGTGTCCTAGGGTACTCTAAAAATTCCCAAAAATTACAGTTAACTTCTAAACATCATAAGGAACCAGTAAATAACATTATCATGATTTTTAACATAATTATGGACCTTTAAAACATGCTGGCCGAAACCTTTGAACATAGAAACCTTGATTTTGTTTTCCCTTCAACATTAAATCCGAAACTAACCCATATATCATGCCAAAAATCCCCAAAAATTTCCAATTTACTTCTAAACATCATAAGGGAACATCAAATAATATTATCATGATTTTTATCATAATTATGGACCTTTAAAACATGCTGGCCGAAACTTTTGAACCATAGAAACCTGGATTTTGTTTCCCTTCAACATTAAATCCGAAACTAACCCATATATCATGAAAAAAATCCCCAAAAATTTCAATTAACTTCTAAAATCATAAGGGAACATAAAATAATATTATCATGATTTTTAGCATAATTATGGACCTCTAGAACATGCTGGCCGTAACCTTTGAACCATAGAAACCTGGATTTTGTTTCCCTTCAACATTAAATCCGAAACTAACCCATATATCATGACAAAAATCCCCAAAAATTTCAATTAACTTCTAAACATCATAAGGGAACATCAAATAATATTATCATGATTTTTAGCATAATTATGGACCTCTAGAACATGCTGGCCGAAACCTTTGAACCATAGAAACCTGGATTTTGTTTCCCTTCAACATTACATCCGAAACTAACCCATATATCATGCAAAAAATCCCCAAAAATTTCAATTAACTTTTAATCATCATAAGGGAACATAAAATAATATTATCATGATTTTTAGCATAATTATGGACCTCTAGAACATGCTGGCCGAAACCTTTGAACCATAGAAACCTGGATTTTGTTTCCCTTCAACATTAAATCCGAAACTAACCCATATATCATGAAAAAAATCCCCAAAAATTTCAATTAACTTCTAAACATCATAATGGAACATAAAATAATATTATCATGATTTTTATCATAATTATGGACCTCTAGAACATGCTGGCCGAAACCTTTGAACCATAGAAACCTGGATTTTGTTTCCCTTCAACATTACATCCGAAACTAACCCATATATCATGCAAAAAATCCCCAAAAATTTCAATTAACTTCTAAACATCATAAGGGAATATAAAATAATATTATCATGATTTTTATCATAATTATGGACCTTTAAAACATGCTGGCCGAAACCTTTGAACCATAGAAACCTGGATTTTGTTTCCCTTCAACATTAAATCCGAAACCCACCCATATATCCAGCCCAAAAATCATGGAAAACGTTGGTAACTATTATACCATAGGTGAGGGAGTCTTACCTTAGATTTCTTGATTTTTAGACCTTGGATGGAAAGAAGGAAGAAGACTTGACCACACCTAGCCCTTGGAAACTTGAGAAGACCTTAGATCTTGGAGGATGAGACTTTTTGTGAAGTTTTCTCAAGGGAGAAGTCCTCCTTGAGTGCTCGGCAAGAATGGAGAAGGAAGAGAGGAGCAAATGCACTTGATGGCATGAAGAATGAAACTCCCAAACCCCCTTATTAATCAACCATTAAGGTGGTGAATGAAGAGTTTTCTATGGCCCTTCATCTTCCTCTACCATTTAACCACCATTCACTTCCTTTCCTCACAAGAATTCCTTGCTAGGTGAGTTGGTTAAAACATTCAATGGTTGTACAAGAGGTCCAAGGTTCAATCCTTGGCCCATGCATCTTTATTTTTATTTTATTTAATTTTTTTTTCTTATTTTCGAAAATTCCCCTTTTATTTCGAAAATTCTCCAAAAATGACCCATAATTTTGCCAATATTCCTAAATAAAATTCTTTTATATTTATATGAATTTTACTCAATTAATACCCATTTTTTCGGAGCCCATTTAAGGCCCATTAGTATCTAATTCCTCAAATTAATTAGAAAAATTAAACTAATACTTACCCATAATCATGCTAATATGTCCCATTAAATCCTATTTATCTTTATACTAATTTCCATCTAAAATCCACCGATAATTATGGTACTAGCAAGCCCATATAAGGCCCATTAGTGCCCTTTTTCCCAATTTAAATGGGAAAACATGGATTTTCTAGGCCAAAGTTTGCATTATTACCTCTAGGTCCTTCGGAAAATTATCTAGACATGCTTAATATTTTAATAAAATATTAAGAGAATTTTCTGGGTCGTTACAGATTTGATCATAGAAGAGTAATCATAAGGTAAATAATGGAAAGATAGGGTCACGGCCAACACAAGAAGGTCACGGCACAACAACAAGAACATGGTTAGGCTCAAATGCATAATCTAAGAACTGATTCGAAAAGAAAACTAACCAAGGAGAACTTACTTAGGTGCCATGGAAGAAGTACTTGAGGGTTGAGAGTAAGCTCCTTTCTGAACCTTGCGCAAAGGAGGATCGCAAGCTAGCAGTTGCTAACACCACCAACAGCAAGGTCAAGAGCTATCGCGCAGAAGGAGATGACCGCACTCGCAGAGAAGATCACACAGCAAGGAAGGAAGAGATCGCACACGCAAGTGAGGAGGAAGAGGGTTTTGGTGCTGAGGGGTTTGGTTTTGGTCGGCTAGGGCTTAGGAGTAGAAAAGAATCGTGATTAAAAACGGTTGGTGGATCGGTCCACCAACCAGACTTTAATGTGATTGAACGGATCACCGTTCAATCTGGAAACGCCCAGACTGATCAGGCTCCAGCCTGATCGGACTGACCTGGGTCTGATCGGTCGGGTGACCGATCAGGCCCGCTCCTGATCCATCGGCTGATCGATCAGGACACGAACAGTAGGGTTCGGAGAGAAACCTGTGAGCCCTCTGATCGGTCTGTGGACCGATCACCATAGGGTGCCTGATCGGTCCGGGGACCGATCGAGGCTAGCACAGTAATTTTGGTCAGAATTTCGTAAAGTCACTGCTGCCCCTCTGATCGGTCTGTGGACCGATCATTACAGGATGGAGTCAGATCGGTCCGGGGACCGATCAGCCCTACTCCTGATCGGTCCGGTGACCGATCAGGGTTCTTGAAACTCCCAGATACGTTTTGAAACTTTCAGTTTCAGATTGTTACATGATTTCCAAAGGGATATGGTGAAGGATATCGATCTTGGAAGCTGTCCCTCGTCTATAATTGATCCCCAACCAAGGATCAAAGGTCCTTAGGGTTTGAACAAGTCACTTTGCTCCACCCAAGTGGAGTCAAACTCAAACAACAATCATTCAAACAATTTGTGCCAAATCCAAGTTTCCAATCTAGTTTCCTTGATTGGAATGTCCAAGTATGATCATGGAGCCAAATACACATATGTTATGCATTGGTTTTCCCCATACTTGGTCACCGAAGTGATTATTATCTCGTCAACTTAATTTCTCAAGGGATGCATTGACATTTTGAAAAATTGAGTTGATCCTAACATCTCACCCCATATCTAGCAAACAAAAATATTTTGTTAAACCTTATAGTTTGTGTGAGATGTTCCCAAAGTTACCCAATTGTTTCCCAACAATTTCGAAATAATTATGAAGGGTTTTGAATGCATTTTGAAATTCATGAAGCACGACACATTCCCAACTCACTTCTTAGGAAGCTAAATTCATTTTCGGGGAGTGGTTTAGTGAAAATGTCAGCGAGGTTTGACTTGGACTCTACATGTGAGAGTACAATATCTCCCCTAGCCACATGATCTCTAATGAATTGGTGACGCACTTCAATATGTTTGGTCCTAGAATGCTGGACTGGATTTTTGGTTAGATTAATTGTGCTAATATTGTCACACAACACTTGCACACTTTAATAACTTAACCCATAGTCCTCTAGAGTGTGAATCATCCACAACAATTGTGATACGCTCTCTCCCATAGCAATATACTCTGCCTTGGTCGTGGAGAGAGCAACACAATGTTGCTTCCGACTTGACCAACTTACTAAGGATGAACCTAAGAATTGGCAACCCCCACTTGTGCTTTTCCGGTCCAACTTACATCCAGCGTAGTAGGAATCCGTATAGCCAATTAAATCAAATGATTCGGTACAGGGGTACCATAGACCGACTCCAATTGTGCCTTTGAGATATCTCAAAATTCGCTTAACAGTGGTCAAATGAGATTCCATGGCACACACTTGATACCTAGCGCACATACCCACAGCAAATAGAATATCCGGTCGACTAGCTGTGAGGCATAATAAACTACCTATCATGCTTCGATATTGGGTCAAATCAACTGGTTTACCACTCTCATCATTGTCTAATCTTGTGTTTGTAGCCATGGGAGTGGTTACCTCTTTTGATTCACTCATGTTGAATTTTCGAAGCATTTCTTGTGTATACTTTGATTGGTGCACATGGATACCATCGCGAGTTTGCTTGATTTCGAGTCCAAGGAAGAAAGTCAACTCTCCCACCAGACTCATTTCAAATTCACTCTCCAAGTGTCCAATGAACTCATTTAAATAGTCCTTATTATTTGAGGCACAAATTATGTCATCGACATATACTTGGGCTACAAAAATATTATCACCATCTCTATGTAGAAATAGTGTAGGGTCTATTTGACCTCTAACGAAGCTCGACAACCGCTCATACCAAGCTCGGGGTGCTTGTTTAAGGCCACAAAGTGCCTTTTTGAACTTGAACACGTGGTTTGGAAATTCGGAACTCTCAAACCCCGGAGGTTGTTCGACATAAACCTCTTCCCTAATCAAACAATTTAGAAAAGTCGATTTGACATCCATTTGGTATAATTTGAAGCCACGATGTGCTGCAAATGCAAGCATCAATCGGATAGACTATAATCGTGCCACGGGAGCATAGGTCTCATCATAATCAAGGCCTTCAACTTGACTATAGCCCTTAGCTACTAAGCATGCCTTGTTTCTAATGATTTCTCCCTTATGGTTCAATTTGTTCTTGAAGACCCATTTGGTTCCAATGATAGTGGTCTTCTTAGGTCTAGGGACTAAGTCCCAAACTTGACTTCTTTCAAATTGACCTAGTTCATCTTGCATTGCAATGATCCAATCGGGATCATTTAATGCTTCATCAATTTTTTTAGGTTCAATTTCAGAAATTAAAGCAACTTCATTAGCCTCATTCCTGAAGAATGATCTAGTTCTAACCCCATGGTGGATGTCACCAACAATTTGGTCTTGGGAATGACTAGAGGCTAATCTAGTTTGCCTTGGTGTTGGTGGTGCTTCTTGAATGGGTTCACTAGACATCGGCTCAGCCTCAGGATCCGGCTGATCAAGGGGTTGTCTAGGCTCACCGTCATCGGATTCATCACCATCAACAACATTTGGACTCTCATTCAAACTTTGTCTCCTAAGTTCGAATTGGGCTTCATCTTCTGGTTGACCATTGACTTTTGGAATTTCTTCAAAGATAACATCAGAAGATTCTTCAACTAATCTAGATTTCCTGTTGTAGACTCGGTAGGCTTTGCTAACGAGGGAATACTCGACTAGTATCCCTTTATCAGCCATTGCCGTGAACTTTCCAAGATGGTCCTTGGTGTTTAGGATGAACACCTTACAACCAAACACCCTAAGATGTTTAACCGTAGGTGGATTCCCAAACCAAAGCTCATGGGGAGTCTTTGCTAAAAACCTATGAATGAGGACCCAGTTTTCCACATAGTAAGCTGTATTTACAGCTTCAGCCCATAAGTAACTCGGTAGTGAATACTCATTAAGCATGCTTCGTGCAGCCTCTTGAAGAACATGGTTCTTCCTCTCTACAACACCATTTTGTTGTGGTGTTCTAGGAGTAGAGAACTCATGTCTATACCCTCTATCTTGACAAAATTCTAAAAACCATTGGTTTTGAAATTTACCTCCATGATCACTTCTAATTGTCTTAATAGTTGATGATTTTTCATTTTCAACTCTTCTACAAAAAGAAATGAAAACATCTAAGGTTTGGTCCTTATATTTTAAAAAGTAGGTCCATGTATATCTAGTGAAATCATCAATGATTACAAAGCAATACCTACTTCCATTCAATGATATTATAGTACTACAATCAAATAGATCCATGTGAAGTAAATCTAAAGCGGTAGATGTACTTACAGTGCTTTTACCTTTATGTGCAGATTTTGTTTGCTTACCCATTTGACATGCATCACAAAGTTTGTCCTTTTCATACTTGATGCTTGGTAAGTCACGAATTAATCCCTTGTTGGCCAACTTCCGGATATTCTTCATGTTCACATGTGCTAGCCTCCGGTGCCAAAGGGTGGACTCTTCTTCTTTTGACATGAAACACTTAGCAGAAACATTAGTAGCACTTTTTGTTGGGACCGGGTGCATGTCGACAAGGATACGGGTTCGTAAAATTTTAAATTTTTACGTGCAGCGGAAGAATTAGCATCAAATAATTTCCTAAATTATTTTAACCACGTATCTAGCATGCAACCTTATGATGTGTTGACATAATCATAAATTAAAACATTACGGAAAAGTAAACTAATTTACTTTGTACCTCGCGTAACTCGAAGAAACGGACGAGATCCAACCGTAGCGTCCCTTGGAAGCTTCGCCTCTATTCGCGTCCACGCCGAGTTCTCTTCGGGATGACTTCGCAAAGTCACTAGTTTTGTGCCGAGGAGAACTACTAGATTCTCTAAACGCACAACTTAGAAGATCAAGAGATGAGATAGGAAACTAACCACCAAAGACACAGAATCCCTATTCCGAGAAGAAAGGAGTTGTGATCCGCTTTTTCTTCTTCTTCTTCGGCTTCTCCTTCTTCTTGATGGCTCACGGCAACTTGAAGTTGGAGGTGCGCCGGCCCTAGCTCACAAGGAGGGCGCCGGCCCTAGGATGCCCTAAGGGGCGCCGGCCCTAAGGGGAAGGAGGGAGGAGGGGAAGAGAATAGAAGAGAGAGAGGGAGAGGTTAGCTCTATATCAATTCAATTGACAACTCAATTGATTGGAATTGAAGGCTAGCCTTTGGTTCCTTTATATAGCAACCTCTCCCTTGCTAAGTCACCTCTTTAACGGAATTAACGGAATTAATTTTAATAAGAAATTTATCTTATAAATTTTCTTATAAATTATTCCGTTAGGCCTAGTTTTATTATAACTAACTTTATAATAAAACAATTAATTCTCTTCTTTAATTATGAAATAAATTTTATAAGAAATTTATAATTTTTCTTTTAATGAAAAAATCAATTCATAATTGATTTTATAAAATTAAAATAAACCATTCCACGGATTATTTTAATTTCCAAAAATAGAAATAAATTTCTATAAATTTATTTATACAAATTTCTTTATCCATAATTTATAAAACAAATCGCGCTAGATTTATTTTATTAATTAAACCAAATTAATTGGTTTTCTCCCTTTTAAGTGGCCGGCCAAACCAAAGGGGTTTGGCACCATCATTGGCCGGCCAATCAAGCCGCATCCATCGCGAATTAAACTCATTTAATTCGCCCAATAAGCCTTCAAAAGACTTAGCCAATTTTAGCTTCCATTGCGCCTCTGATTAACTCAGATTCGACTTATTTCTCTTGATCGGAAAATCCAATTTTCAACTCGTTTTAAATCCCTCGGATTACTCGTAGTGCGTGTGACTAAATAGGCTTTCGATTTATGTTAGCTGTCTATAATCAACCAATTATAGAACGGTCATGAGTGGCACCTAGTAGTACATCATGACCCCCAATTAATCGAAAGATCAACGGTTTGACCTCAGAAGTAATTCTGAAACCCTTCAGCAGCTCTAATGAGTCGTGCCTCATTCCCTTCACCACCTTATACCTACTTGGTTCGGGACACGGTCTATATGTGTCAGTCCCCACTAGGCTGACTACGTCACACCTAGCCCAAGTAGTGTCTTTCTCGTCCTTTGGATTTCTAATTACTCTCATGTATTTAAGAGACTCGCACTCTAAACATGATATACTCTGGCCAGAGGTTTTAAGTAACAATCCGACGATAGGCCTGAGTATACATCTCGTCGCAAGGAGTGGTGAATCCTTTGTAGGCTGTTCAAACATCTTCGGGCACTTCGGCTTATACCCAATCATCCTGGGTCCACACCTCCTTGGAGATGCTTGCTTAAGATGTTAAAGTATAAGTCTCCATGACCAAGATGACTTGAACACCGCAAGTCAAAGGAACATCGCACTTAAGCTGCAGTAAGAACTTCATTGACATATCTACATGTAGATTCCCATATGAAGTCTTACAGCTAGTCACTCCAATGAACTAGTTCCCTTAACTAGCATCCATGTTTATCTCCGGACATCCCAATGTCACCAGCCAGTGAGAATCAGCTGATTAGAGAATAATCCATGCTAGTCTCAATAAAATTGATAGTGTCCGTATTTATCAATTCATCGACTAGGGATATTTTCAATACTTCACAATTGCACATTTAGAGATAGTCACTAGTTGTGATCCCATCACTGTAGGACCGATGCACGTGAGAGGGGGGGTGATTCACGTGACTTTTAAAATCTTCGTTATAAAATCAGAGTCAATAGAAAATTGTATGATGCTTTTTATAACGTGCGCAGCGAAAAAATTAAAACGAAATGCGATAGAGAAAAATAAAAAAAATTACACGAGGAGTTTTACTTCGTTCGGAGCCTTCGCCGACTCCTACTCGAAGGCCCAGGTTCCTTGAACCTTTCCTGTGGGCAATCCACTAAAAACCTCTATCGACAAACTACCGATAGAGTGATTCGAATACAAGATTGGGCGGAAGTGTAATAGCCCTACACTTCCCCCTTAAATAATTTAAGTGCAGACAAAAAAAATTCGTTACCCAACACTTAGATTTATCTGAAGCAGCTTGGGTGTTGGGAGCGATCTTCCAGCAGCGGTCGGACAGCGTCGAGTCAAAGCACAAACCGCAGCAGAGGAGCGTGGAAGCAAGAGAGCGCCAAAGCTTGAACCAGAATCAAATTTTTCTTATCTGTTAGAGGTCTTGCTTGCTTCTATTTATAGTGCCTCGATGCATGATCTTCTCAGCTCAAATTTTATCCATCAACAAGATAAAATAATTAAAAACAAGATAATATTTCTATCCTTTGCTTCAATTAAGAAAATAATTTAAATAAAATATAAATACAGAATATTGAAAAGTTAACCGAGAGGTTTTATCCTCTTACAATTTTATTAATAATTTAAAAAGGAGATTTTATCCTTCCAGCTAAGCTTTACGTGAGAATTTTAAGCATTAGTAGGAATAATTTTATTATCTAAAAAGAAGAAAATACGAATAATTTAAATGATAATTTATCCTCCACCAAGGCTTTAGATAAGGAATAATTTTATAAAATTCAACTACAAAATCTAATTAAATAAATTCTGTAAAATAGAGTTAATGCATTTAGAATCTAATTAAATAAATTCTGTAAAATCGAGTTAATGCATTTAGAGTTAATTAGACCCCGTCCAAACCTGGATAAGGATCTAACCAGGACTCAACCGAGGTCACCAAAATGGGCCTAAGTTGGACCGCGCCTACAGTCCTAAAATAGGACCCGTCCTCACTGGTTCGCTCCTCCAGTGACTTACCTCACTTACCTCGTGCAGCTTTACTCAACTTCTTAACCCACCAGGTCTTCCTGCCAGGGCTCAACCACCCTGGTCTTTTTGCCAAGTTTCAACCAACTTGGGCTTCAGCCAGTTGTCAGGCCCCGTGAACTCAACTGGACTTCTCGCCAGGACTCAACCACCCTGGACTTCCCGCCAGGACTCAACCACCCTGGACTTCGGCCTGGTGTCAGGTCCTAAGTCTTTCAACCCTGCACACTTAGTAAAGAGGTCAAAACCAAAAGCAAGTCTAACTTTAACCTATTTGTCATTCATCAAAACTCAGGTTTAACTATTAGTGCAAATTGCACCAACAATCTCCCCCTTTTTGATGCAATGACAACCTGGGTTAAAGTTAGAAAATACCAGATAAAGCAATGAGTCCAAGAATAATATGCAAATGACATGCTCTAAGATCAGAAATTTTTAATTTTCTAACTCAACCCGTAAACCCTCCCCCTTTGGCATTCATCAAAAACAAAGAAATAATAAGTGCGCAAGCATCAGAAATAAAACAAGCAATCAAGTAATATGCCAGCCAAGTAAAAAATACTTCAAGTATTTGGGGAAGAAAAAATGCTTAACAAGCATACTAAGTTTCTGAACTGATTCAGAGGGGTATGTTAAATTCTTAATTTAACACAAACAATCTGAGAGCATAAATGTTAAAGGAAATGACTAGGTGTAAATTTAGAAATGACTTTTCGAACACCATTTTCAAAAATTAAAAAGGCTACCTTCAAAATCTTAATCTTTTCCAAAATAAAGAATATCTCAAGGCAAATTAATGAAAAAGAGAAGATTTTCCAAAATTTTCTTTTCAAAGGATCATTTAGAATATTTTCAGGATTAATTTGAGAAAAAAATTTCAAGATAATTTTTTTTAAATCCTTGTTCAATTAAAGAAGATATTTTCTAAAACAGTTTTCACTAAACATTTTTGAGAGTTAGAATACAAAATATAAACTCAAGCTCCCCCTGAACCAAGTAAGAAAGTTTAGCCCATTTTGAATGTCTAACCGTTGTTACTAGCTAACTATCTATAGGATAGTAGTTTTCACTAGGTTAGTCAAGTCACGTACTAGTGTCTAGCTTAGCTTTATAGAAAGACTACTTGACTTGATCAATATGAAGTTGGTATTTAACGCCCAGACTTGCTACGATGCACAGGTTTAAGCATTCTGAAGTCCAGGCAATACCCTATGCATCTCACCCCGTTCTAAGTTTTAGCATACACAAACATGTTATACCTAATGTGCTTTGTGAGATGCGGCCTCTAAATCTATAGGAACATGCATCTCTAGGGGTCAAACTTAGGCTAAGTCCACCAGTCTCGAAAGTCAAGTTTGAAATCAAAGTTAATTTTTTTTAAAAAAATTAAGTGTGAAAATCAAAGTCAATTTTGAAAATCAAGTTTAAAAAATACACATTTTAGAGAGTACAAAAAATGCAAGTACAAAAATTAACTCTAACTCAAGCTATGTGTCAAACAGAATTTGTGAGTTGAGTAAAAGTGATTAGGTCAATCCTAGTCTACAACACACATTCCTATTAACCTTCTTAAATTGCTAAATTCGGATTCAGGAAGTGGTTTAGTGAATATGTCAGCTAGGTTAGATTTGGATTCAACATGATTAAGTTCTATTTCCCCTTTATTAACATGATCTCTAACAAAATTGTGCTTAATTTCTATATGTTTGGTCCTAGAGTGGTGAATTAGGTTTTTGGTTAGATTAATTGAACTTAGATTATCTATAAAAGTTTTGACTTTCTTAAAATCTAAGTTAAAATCTTTTAAGGTATGCATCATACAGAGAAATTGGGCTACACATTCACCCATTGCTATGTATTCAGCTTCAGTGGTGGATAGGGCAACACAATGTTATTTTCTACTGAACCAACTAACTAGTGAGGGTCCTAGAAGTTGGCATCCACCACTGGTACTTTTTCTATCTAATTTACAGCCAGCATAATCTGAGTCAGAAAATCCAATAAGTTCAAACTGGGCTGTTCTAGGGTACCAAATTCCTAAACTTTCTGTCCCTTTGAGATACCTAAATATCCTTTTAACTAGGGTTAGATGTGATTCTTTAACACATGTTTGATACCTAGCACACATACTAACTGCAAAGAGAATATCAGGTCGACTTGCAGTTAGGTAAAGTAAGCTACCTATAGCACTTCTATAATACTTAAGGTCAACAGGTTTGCCATTTGTATCACTATCTATAGTTTGATTGGTAGCCATAGGTGTCTTAATTTCTTTAGCACTATCCATTCCAAATTTTCTAAGTAATTCTTTAGTGTATTTTTGTTGATAGACAAAAGTACCCTCACTAGTCTGTTTTATTTGTAACCCTAAAAAGAAAGTTAATTGACCTACTAAACTCATTTCAAATTCATTTTCCATTACCGTTATAAAATCTTGTAAAAAATTTGAGTTAGTTGAGCCAAATACTATATCATCTACATATACTTGAGCTATAAAAATATCAGTTTTTAGAGTTTTAACAAATAGTGTTGGGTCAATTTTGCCTTGGTTAAAGCCTTTAGATACTAAGTAGTTAGACAATCTTTCATACCAGGCCCTAGGGGCTTGCTTAAGTCCATATAAGGCTTTCTTAAGTTTAAAGACATAGTCAGGATATTCTAGGCTTTCAAAACCTGGGGGTTGGCCTACATAGATTTCTTCCTTAATCAGGCCATTTAGGAAGGCTGACCTAACATCCATTTGATACAACTTGAATCCCTTATGGGCTGCATAACTTAAAAGCATCCTAATGGACTCATGTCTAGCTACAGGGGCATAGGTTTCATCATAATCAAGTCCTTCTACTTGGCTAAACCCCTTAGCTACTAACCTAGCCTTGTTCCTGACTGTTTCTCCTTGTTCGTTAAGTTTATGTCACGCCCCGAGACCCAAGAGCCGCTGATCCAATAGAAAATCGGACAGCACCTCCCCTGTCCGGCGGACAATTTACACATACATACAATCTATATAACAATCCACGCAATATATATTTGCACAACCACGCAGTTTAAAGGGCCACAGGCCTCAGATATAAGCAGAAACAACAGTTATATGATTATAACTATCGAAAAACCAAATCCGAACTCACCTGAGCTGCCAGGGGGCAGGAACAAAACCAAAACCAATCGAAGTCCAACATAGGACTCAAAAGTACAATACCATCAAATAAAATGTGCATACATGTTCAAAACAAAATAGCAGAAGCATAATAAATACTACAGGGTCCATAACCGAAGCAACGTAATGCCAAAATCAAAAAGAGCTCCGCTGGAGCTGGGGACTGGCGGCTCGGGATCTCCTCGTAGACATCAACCTGAAATAAACATATATGGCAACGGGGTGAGTCCATAGCTCAGCGAATACCCAAGAGATATGCATAGAAGGTTATACCAACAATAAGAGTTCAGCTACTACAGTCTCACAACAACAGTAGGGAAAAACTAGTACTGAACATACCGAAGTAGATATATACCTGAATCCATCTAACCTGTATAGAGGGTAAGAAATACCAGAGGAAAACCAATAGACATATAAGCTCAGTTAGCAAGTCTCCAGAATATGCGATGTCAAACAAGTGCAGCAAATAAGTGCAGCAAACAATGCACAATGCAAAATATGCACATGGTGCAATGACATGTGTCACCCCCTAGTCCCAGTCAGGATATCGTCCACGACGTCCACGTGGGTAGAGCTGTGACAAACTGTACCCAGTCAGGACATAGTCCACAACGTCCGCGTGGGTCAGCATGCAACAATGCAAGGATGGTGCATGCCCCAAACATATAAAGCACCCTGATGCAATGACATGTGTCACCCCCTAGTCCCAGTCAGGATTGTCCATAATGTCCGCGTGGGTGGAGCTGTGACAACCTGTACCCAGTCAGGACATCGTCCACAACGTCCGCGTGGGTCAGCATGCAATAATGCAGAGATGGTGTATGATAGATACACATACCTCCCTCCCAAGTCCTCAGTATACTAAGTCTCAGTCTGAAATCCTATAACAGGAAATACAGGTAACTTACAAGGTATACTGACCGGAAAACTACCAATCTCTCAAGGTCAAAGGCAGGAGATACACCACTATCTCTAAGCATATATATCGATATGACAATATCCGAGACTGTATGGAACAAACAGCATAATAACTCAGGGATAAACAACATGTATCCAGAACAGGCACAATAACTCAGAGATGAACAACAAGTATCCAGAACAGGCATAATAAACAGGGATAGCGTATAATCTTACTGCTATCTATAACAGTCTATGCATAATCACATGACAATATCAAAAGAGATAAGTCAAAGGGTACCCGCCTCCAAAGAAAGAGAAGTCCGTATCAAACCGGAAGAAACACCCGTCCAATATAATCCGCAACCGTAGAGTAAATCAAGTCATTGTATCAGGAATAGATTTAATTAGCTATTACAAATAAAGATAGTTAGCTAATTAATCCCTAATTTGTTTAAGGGTTAACCCAATCCATTTCTTTCTACTAATTTCCTTTAATTAAATAGAAGGTTCCTAATTACCCCCGTGTAATTAAGATTAGGTTCAGGTTCTACTTTAGGGTTAATCCTAAACTCGAATTCACCACACTTACATTATTAGGGTTTAGTTTCATACTACAACCCAATTTCAACACATGGTTCAATCTAGGATCAACCCCAAGACCTACCACTGATCAACCCTTGTACATACGGTGCGTATAATCCAAACCAGAGCAAAAACTACTCCTTACTCTACAACCCAAAACCATAGCACCAATAGAACTACATATATCTTCCAATTCAATATAGGATTGAGCCAAAACTCAATCGAACTCTTACCTGAGCCACGCAACACACCGCGGCAGAAACCCAATCTGCAAAATTCCAATTCCAGGGGCTGCAACCCAAACATAGCCAATTACACAGTTCATTCAAGGATTGAATCAACTCCAATTCAAAACCCACATACATAAGCTATCCTTACCTCAGATTCTAGCTCCAATTTCCGCACCCTTCAGCAAGCAGAAAACACCTCCATCAAGCAGTGAGCTCAAGGTGACCTCTGTGTTGATACACACGCACGCAGTCCTTCTCCAAAGAACCCTGGATCCCTTCCAAGGAGTCGCGCGCCCAATCTCAACAGAAAAGAACTGGAGCAATCGCTTTACCGAAGCCGTTGACGGTGCCCTGCTGCGTCCTCAGATCTCAGCTTCGCCCCCTTTCGCAAAAACCCCATCCATCGAAGTCCCTGGGGGTGGGAAAACAACGCCGATCGATCAAGGAAAACGAAGAGGAAAGCTGAGGTGATCGAGCTTGAGCTTGGTTACGGCGACATGAGAAAGGAAGGAGAAAGCATGGAGGATGTCGCCTGCGGCTTGGGTTCGTCAACTCCGAGCGAAGAGGAAGGGGATGGTGTCGGCGCTGGCTGCGGCTTCGACGACTGCGGCTAGGGCAGGGAGACGGGCACGGATGAAGAGTCTGCGGCGAACTGAGGCCTAATCGGCTCTTATACCGGTCTTTTTGCAGTTTAGTCCAATACGTTTCGACTATTTGCAATTTCATCCGTTCAAAATTTCCTTGCACATTAGCCCTTGTAACTATTAGTTCTAATCCATTTAACTCCTTAAATTTCGTCCAAGAGCCCAAAACATTCTAGGATTTTTTTTTTCGAAATTTTTTTCCAGAGTGGAATAAACGTGTCGGATTTTACAGTTTATTCCTAAAGACCCATTTAGTTTCAATAAATTTCTTGCCTTTAGGTAAGGGTACTAAGTCCCAGACTTGACTACGTTCAAATTGGGCTAACTCTTCCTGCATGGCTATGATCCAATCAGGGTCAAGTAAGGACTCTTCTATAGACTTGGGTTCAATTTTTGAAATCAAGGCAATTTGACTAAGGTTCCTAAAGGCTGATCTGGTCTGAACCCTTAGCTCTGGATCGCCTATGATCTGATCAGTTGGGTGGGCTGAGCTAACTCGAATAGTTCTGGGTTGGTTAGGTTCAGATTCAGGTGCAGGTTCAGTCAGATCATGGTCTCGGTCCTCAAATTGGCTTTCATTTGGGTCAGTACTAGTCCTAACAAAATCAATTGGTTGGTAGGTGGTTTGATCAAGGTTATTTGGGCTAGACTTTTCATCAAATTTTACATTTGTAGTTTCTTCAATTCGTAGGGTAGTTTTATTATAAACTCTATAAGCTCTACTGGTAAGGGAATAACCTACAAAGATACCTTCCTCAACCTTAGAGGTAAATTTTCCTAAGTGTTTTCTAGTGTTTAATATATACACTTTGCATCCAAATACTTTAAAATACTTAATATTAGGTTGTTTTTCATAATAGATTTCAAAAGTTGTTTTTCCTAGATTTTTATTTATAGTTATTCTATTTTGTACATAACAGGCTGTACTAACAGCCTCAGCCCAAAAATATTTAGGTAGATTGTATTCATTTAGCATTGTTCTGGTTGCTTCTTGTAGTGTTCTATTTTTCCTTTCTATTATTCCATTTTGTTGAGGTGTTTTAGGACAAGAGAATTCGTGATGGTAGCCATTTTCTAAGCAGAATTGGTTAAATTTTTGATTTTTGAATTCCCCGCCGTTATCGCTCCTAAGTCTTTTAATTTTAATCCCTTTTTCATTTTCTACTAATTTACAAAATTGAGTAAACATATCAAAAGTTTCATCTTTATTTTTTAAAAATTTTACCCAGGTAAATCTTGAATAGTCATCTATGATTACTAAACAGTAAAGGTTTCCAATAATTGATTTTACCCCATGTGAGTCAAATAGGTCTAGGTGAATTAATTCAAGAATTGACTTAGTTTGAGTTTGACTAGTTGGTTTGTGGGTTGACCTAGTTTGTTTTCCTTGTTGACATGCGTTACATAAGGTTGACTCAAGGTTAGATAACTTTGGTAGGCCTCTAACTAAACCTTTTAGTTTAGGTAGTTTTCTGAAGTGAGTGTGTGAAAGTCTCATATGCAAGAGCCAAGTCTCATCCTTATGGGTTAAAAGACAATTTTCTAAGGGACAGGTTAACTTAATTTCATAAATGTTATTGTGCCTAAGTCCTCTAAGTGTGATGTTTGGGTTGTTATTGTGTTTGATCAGACATTCATTGGATAGGAACCTAACCTTATAACCAGTGTCACACAATTGGCTAATACTCAGTAAATTGAAGTGAAAATTTTCAACAAGTAATACATTTGTAATTATAAAATCAGACTCAAGTTCAATATTACCTAGGCCAATTACCTTAAGTTTACCGTTATTTCCAAAAGCAACGGTCCCTAGTCTTTTGTACTTGAGTTCTGTAAATTTGATGGGATCCCCAGTCATGTGTCTGGAGCACCCACTGTTAATAATCCATTTATTTACCTACAGTTAAGTAAAAGATTTAGAACTTAGGTTATGTTTTTGAATTTTTTTTTAAAAAAAAATTTAAGAAAATTTTAAACATCCTAAAGAATGTAAAACTTGAATTTGAATTTTGAATTTTATTAATTTTTGAATTTAAATTTTATGAATTTTTGAATTTGAATTTTGAATTTGAATTTTATGAATTTTTGAATTTGAATTTTATTAATTTTGAATTTTGAATTTGAATTTTATTAATTTTTGAATTTGAATTTTGAATTAATTTGAATTTTATTAATTTTGATTTTGTTAATTTGAATTTTGAATTTTGAATTCGTTAATTTAAATTTTGAATTTTGAATTCGTTAATTTGAATTTTGAACTTTGATTTTGTTAGTTTGAATTTGTTAATTTGAATTTTGAATTTTGAATTTGTTAATTTGAATTTTGAAATTTGATTTTGTTAATTTGAATTTTGAAATTTGATTTTGTTAATTTGAATTTTGAAATTTGATTTTGTTAATTTGAATTTTGAATTTGATTTTAGTTAATTTGAATTTTGAAATTTGATTTTGTTAATTTGAATTTTGAAATTTGATTTTGTTAATTTGAATTTTGAAATTTGATTTTGTTAATTTGAATTTTGAAATTTGATTTTGTTAATTTGAATTTAGAATTTTGATTTTGTTAATTTGAATTTTGAAATTGATTTTAGTTGTCCTTATTCATCTCACTTGATCTAAGTTGTCAATCAAAGGGATCCTATGATTTGTGTGAGATAAGTTTGAGTTTGATTTATAAAAGTTAATCTGACCTTTTGTTAGATTCAGGTTTGACAAGAAGCAGTTTAAAAGTATACTTCCATAATTGGTTTCCAGGCCGTGGCGAGGCACAGAGGTCTTCTTTGGCCGAAGCCTTATTGGATCAACAACCACTTTCTAGGCAAAACCGCTTAAGGAAGTTGTACTTTTAACCTACCTATTGAAACTCCTTGGTCTAACTAGTCTAGGATGTGGCGAGGTAGCTTCGGCTAGTTCCACTGGGCTAAGAAGACCAAATAGAAGATGCCTTCCCCTACCTGACTCCTTAGATCAGCTTCCCTAATGTACTATCAGCTCGCCCTACCCTGGTACTGAGTAGGTCAAGTGTCAGACTAACTTTTGAAACTAGTCCTAGGTACCCAGACGGGTAAAGGGTGACTTTGAGGTGCCAACTAATTTGGAGCTTCCCCCTAAATTGTAGACTGGGTGTCTAGGGTCAATGTAGTGGATGTCCCTTTTTGGGACATAAAGTTGATTCTGACCTACTTGCTTTGTTAGGTAAGCTTTCGGAACCCACGCTTTTCGTTGATTTTTGCGGGGGTGGATAAAGGAGATAAAGGATCTTTGGGCTGATCCTGATTTATATCCTATCCCAGATTTATTATACATGCCCTTTTGTGATCCAAGAATGAGGTCAAGGTTCTTGGATCGGGTTGTGAAAGTTGCTAGTAGATCCTTAAGTTTTAGGACTTCGCCCTTTAGAGTGGAGTTTTCAGTTTCAAGCTCAATTGTCTTTTGATTTTGAGTTTGTTCAGTTAATGTTCTGGTATTAATTAATTGCTCCTTAAGGTCTTGATTTTCCTTAAGGAGCTGGTCATTCCTAGATTCAGATGCAAGTAATTTTTTATTTAAAATGGAAATAATCTTAAAAAATTTTTTATTAACTGAATCTAAATATACCTTAGTTGAGTCGTCCGAAAAGAGTCCGATCTCTTGACTCGACTCGTATTCGGAATCTTCGTCGTGCTCCGAGTCTGACCCGGGTCCAGTTGCCATTAGCGCGAGGTAGCTTGTCTTCTTTGGTGGTTCATAGTCAGAGTCATCCAAACTCTCGTCCCAGGTGGCTTGAAGAGCGTTCTTCTTCTTGCTTTTCTTTGATTGGTCCTCCGTTTTGTAGGGACATTCATGTTTGAAGTGTCCTTTTCTGTTGCAACCGAAGCAGGTTATTTTGCTTTTGTCTCCATAACTGGTTGGCTTCATTATCTTTTGGAAATCTCTTTTCGAGAATTTGCTTTTCTTTTTGGCGAGGACTTTTCTTACTAAGTTAACCATTTGTTCCTCGTCATCTGAGTCTGAGTCTGACTCTTCTTCTGATTCTTGAATTTTCTTCTTCGACTTGACTTCTTTTGAAGAGCCTGCAAACAAAGCAATTCCTTTCTCGGCCTTGGCGTTAGTTTGTTCGTGCAGTTCTAATTCACAGAATAGTTCATCTAAATTTATTTTGGAAAGATTCCTAGAAATTTTATAAGCATCTATGATGGATGCCCATAAAGAGTTTCTAGGAAAGGCATTTAGTGCATACCTTATAATATCTCTATTTTCTTGTTTGTGCCCAATGAGGTGGAGTCCATTTAGTATGTCCTTGATCCAAGCGTGGAGTTGGCTTGCAGACTCACCTTCCTGCATTTTTATGTTAAATAATTTATTCAATAACAAATCTCTTTTTGTTACCTTTGCATCTGAGGTGCCTTCATGCAGTTCAATCAGTTTGTCCCAAAGTTCTTTGGCAGATTCAGTTGGGCCGATACGGTTCAATTCCTCTTTGGTTAGTCCGCATTGGAGTGTGTTCTGTACTTTGAACTCAATCTGAGCCCTTTTCTTCATTTCTAGGTTCCATCTGTCATGCTTCAGTAGTGCATTGTTTCCCTCGTCCATTGGTGGTTCGTAGCCAGATTGCACCGCGAACCATTAATCCATATCAGTCTTTAGGTACACCTCCATTCTTCGTTTCCAGTAAGGGAAGTCTTCCCCATTGAAGAGCGGAGGACGGGTAGTACTATATCCTTCACCTTGAGCCATCTGAAATAGACAACAACAAAAACACTTGTTCCAAGACTAAGTCTTGGATTAGTAGTGTGGTAGGAAAAGGAGAAGAAAGGAACAAAAAACGACTCGAAATGGTGTTGCCCAAATTCGAGTAAAATCGATAGAAAATATCTAAATTTAGGCAACAATACCTAATTTAGATCGTGTAGCGAAAACACAAAAACAAACGAAAAAGAATTGGATTTCCCCTGGCTCTTATGGTGGTTGCACCGATACAGAGCGAACTTGGCTCTGATACCACTTGTAGGACCGATGCACGTGAGAGGGGGGGTGAATCACGTGACTTTTAAAATCTTCGTTATAAAATCAGAGTCGATAGAAAATTGTACGATGCTTTTTATAACGTGCGCAGCGGAAAAATTAAAACGAAATGCGAAAGCGAAAAATAAAAAAAATTACACGAGGAGTTTTACTTCGTTCGGAGCCTTCGCCGACTCCTACTCGAAGGCCCAGGTTCCTTGAACCTTTCCTGTGGTCAATCCACTAAAAACCTCTATCGACAAACTACCGATAGAGTGATTCGAATACAAGATTGAGCGGAAGTGTAACAGCCCTACACTTCCCCCTTAAATAATTTAAGTGCAGACAAAAAAAATTCGTTACCCAACACTTAGATTTATCTGAAGCAGCTTGGGTGTTGGGAGCGATCTTGCAGCAGTGGTCGGACAACGTCGAGTCAAAGCACAAACCGCAGCAGAGGAGCGTGGAAGCAAGAGAGCGCCAAAGCTTGAACCAGAATCAAATTTTTCTTATCTGTCAGAGGTCTTGCTTGCTTCTATTTATAGTGCCTCGATGCATGATCTTCTCAGCTCAAATTTTATCCATCAACAAGATAAAATAATTAAAAACAAGATAATGTTTCTATCCTTTGCTTCAATTAAGAAAATAATTTAAATAAAATATAAATACAGAATATTAAAAAGTTAACCGAGAGGTTTTATCCTCTTACAATTTTATTAATAATTTAAAAAGGAGATTTTATCCTTCCAGCTAAGCTTTACGTGAGAATTTTAAGCATTAGTAGGAATAATTTTATTCTCTAAAAAGAAGAAAATACGAATAATTTAAATGATAATTTATCCTCCACCAAGGCTTTAGATAAGGAATAATTTTATAAAATTCAACTACAAAATCTAATTAAATAAATTCTGTAAAATAGAGTTAATGCATTTAGAATCTAATTAAATAAATTCTGTAAAATCGAGTTAATGCATTTAGAGTTAATTAGACCCCGTCCAAACCTGGATAAGGATCTAACCAGGACTCAACCGAGGTCACCAAAATGGGCCTAAGTTGGACCGCGCCTACAGTCCTAAAATAGGACCCGTCCTCACTGGTTCGCTCCTCCAGTGACTTACCTCACTTACCTCGTGCAGCTCTACTCAACTTCTTAACCCACCAGGTCTTCCTGCCAGGGCTCAACCACCCTGGTCTTTTTGCCAAGTTTCAACCAACTTGGGCTTCAGCCAGTTGTCAGGCCCCGTGAACCCAACTGGACTTCTCGCCAGGACTCAACCACCCTGGACTTCCCGCCAGGACTCAACCACCCTGGACTTCGGCCTGGTGTCAGGTCCTAAGTCTTTCAACCCTGCACACTTAGTAAAGAGGTCAAAACCAAAAGCAAGTCTAACTTTAACCTATTTGTCATTCATCAAAACTCAGGTTTAACTATTAGTGCAAATTGCACCAACAATCACAAATTCTCTTATGCTGTGAATTGTATTGCGGACATTCAGTAGATGAGTTCAAGATCCCAATCAAATACATAAAACATGTATACTCAAATAGTGAATTATCATTTATTAATATAAATGTTTACATCATAAGGCGATTGCCTTAGGACACTTCTCTCATATCACTAACACTTTTAAATGAAACTTGATAAATATTGTCTACTCTTGTTCCTACTAGTACCGTGTCCAAGGTGTCATGTTGTCTAACTAGACATTGACTTGGTTGAAAATCAATTGTGTAACCCGTGTCACACAATTGACTGGCACTTAGGAGATTAAATGTCATCCCCTTGACTAGAAGGACATTTGAAATTCTAAGACATTCGGATATTTGAATGTCTCCTATTCCTATGACCTTAAGACTACCATTGTTACCAAATGAAACATTACCTCTACTTTTCTTGTGAAGTGTGGTAAACAATGATCTATCCCCGGTCATGTGTTTGGAGCATCAACTATCAACAAACCAAGTTGATAGATGCTCCCCCTCAATCATAACCTACACAATTCGAAAAATAGAAGTTTTAGGTACCCAAATCTTGGGACCTAAAGTACCAACCAAACAAGACTTAGGCACCCATGCCTTGACAACTTTCTTTTGAACCTTGGGTGTCCTAGATTGTCTCATATCAGTCCTAGACATAAGAGACACAAATGAGGGTTCTTTAGGACGGTAACCAATACCGGCCCTATTGTAGACTGCCCTTTGGACATTCAAGATCATGTCTAGGGTTTTAGAGCTAGTTGAGAACTTCTCAAGAATATTCTTGAGTTTCTCAACTTCACTCTTTAATGATTTGTTTTCTTCTACTAGCAAGTCATCATACAAATCATCTACATCCTCAACCTTAGAGGATTTCAAATTTTCAACCTCAAGTTTCAATGACTTAATCTCATCTTCTAACAATTCAACATGCAAGTCATCTATATTATCATCCCTAGATGCTTTCAATTGTTCAATTTCCAATTGCAATAATTTAACCTTATTTTTTGACTTCTTAAGCATATTGGTTAAGCATGCAATAGTTCTATAACACTTTTCAAGTTCGGGAGAGGTTACCTCTTCATCATCCGAAGATGATGAAGCCGCGTTTGAGGAATTTGATGATTCATCACTGCTTTCCTCTCCAAGAGCCATGAGTGTCACATGTCTTGTGCTCTTCTCCTCCTTCTCTTCATCGGATGAGCTTGAGAATGATTCATCCCAAGTGGCCTTCAAGGCCTTCTTCTTTTTTCTTGGATTTTTCTTCTTTCCTTTTGGATTTCTCCTCCTTCTTCTTTAGCTTTGGGCATTCATTCTTGAAATGTCCTTTCCTACCATACTCAAAGCAAGAAGCATTAGTCTTATCAAGTTTAGCTTCACTAGAGTTACCTCTACTCTTGAAGCGTCGACCCCTTCTCATCATCCTTCTCACAAAGTTCGCCATCTCGGAGGATGAGGAGCCGCTGCCATCTTCCTCGGAATTGGACTCGGATTCGGAAGAGGATGAAGATGAAGTAACTTCCTTCTCCTTCTTCTTCTCCTTCTTCTTCTTGTTTGATCGGTCCCCTGCAAGTAAGGCAATCCCCTTCTCCTTGAGGCCTTTGTTAGCCATTTCATGCAATTCCATTTCACAAAACAAATCATCTAACTTAACAATGGATAAATCCTTGGATACTTTGTAGGCATCCACCATGGATGACCACAAAGCGTTCCTTGGAAATGCTTTTAGTACATACCTCATAAGGTCACGATTTTCGACCTTTTCATCAATCGAATGAAGCCCATTGAGGACTTCCTTGAACCGGCTATGGAGCTCACTTACCAATTCATTCTCCTTCATGGAGAGATTTTGAAGTTGATTGAGGAACAAGTCCCTCTTGGTGATTCTTGAATCTCGGGTGCCCTCACGGAGTTCGATGAGCTTGTTCCACAAGTCCTTTGCACTTGTGAAAGGACCAACCTTGATGAGTTGGTCTTTGTTCATGCCACATTGTAGAGTGACAACCGCCTTCGCGTCGGCTTCACTCTTCCGAGTTTGTTCGGCTATCCATCGCCATGATACAAGTTCCTTGCCTTCATCATCCTTTGGAGGGGTGAATCCCTCCTTCACCGCGAACCAAGTGTTGATGTCTATCTTCAAATAATACTCCATCTTTGATCTCCAATATTGAAAATCAGCGCCATCAAAGAAAGGAGGTCGGGTGGTGGAAAACCCTTCTCTCAATGCCATGGATGATAGCTCTCGGTTGTTAATCCGCGAAAACAAAGCCCCAAGCTCTGATACCACTTGTTGGAACCCGGATGGCTAGAGAGGGGGGTGAATATAGCCAAACACTTGGACTTTAAGCTTTTCAAAGTTCTGCACTTAGATTTGTTAGTAGCACAGCGGAAGTAGCCAATACAGAGTATGCAGAAAACAGAAAATGAAAGCAAACTAACACAACTAGCAAGATCGCTAACAAGGAGGGTTTACATGGTTCGGGGATAACTTGCCCCTACTCCTTGGCATGCCCGTGAGGTGGGCGATCCCTTGATCGTCGGCAGATCAAGCCCCGGTGAACAACGGATAGAAAGCAACCTCCATCTCGGTGGAGAAACCTCTTCACTACGTTTCGATCACAGATATAGGTTTAAGCACAATGAAACACAAGAAAGATCTTGTTGGATCGAGAAAACCAATAGAGGGGGGGTGAATATCGGAAATCATTTTTCGGAAAGAACTTAGAGCAAGTACGCAGCGGAAATTAAGAAAATAAAGTCACACAGAGACACGTTCGATTTTACTTGGTTCGGAGTCTATGTCGACTCCTACTCCAAGGCCCACGGTCGTTGACCGTTTACTTTGGGCAATTCTATATGAGGCGCAAATAGTTTACAAAAGATTATTACAGAATTCAGTACAGTAAACTTAAATAGCTCTTTTACCGACGTCCGAGGTAGATTGACTTTTTCGGAGCAGCAAGACGTCGTCGGCTTGAGTTGGAAGGATTCCGGGGTGAAGCGCGAGAGCAGAAGAGCGTAGAAGCGTTGATTGGAAGTTGATGTTGAAGCTTGGGGTCGAGGGCCCTTTATATAGGGCCTGGGGGCGCCCGGGACGTCGGGGGCGCCCCCCCACGTGTCATTTGATCCGTCAATGTCTCGGTCAGCGTCTGATCCCTTTACCTTCGGGATGAGGTTTGACCGGGGCGCCCGGAGCGCTCGGGGCGCCCGGATTGACCGGGTCAAACTTCTATCTTCTGGCTTCGCGAGGGTGTGCTTCGGTACTTTGCTGTTGGGGGCGCCCGGAGCGCTGGGGGGCCCGGGAGCAGCGGGGGCGCCCGCAGGTTGTACTGTCGAAGCGTGCTTTTTTACTTGTGTGTTTTGTGTTCACCTTGGGGGCGCCCAGGACACTCCGGGCGCCCTAGTCAGCTGTTGCCTCACTCCTTTAAGGCTCTCTAAGCTGCAGACACTCGTTCCTTCGGTCCTGCATCCAGGGTTAGTCCAAAACACAACAAAACATTAAGTGGTTAGTTTATACAGCCTTAGCTGTCTTGGTTCTGACTTTGGGTCTCCAAAATGGAGCCCTAGGTCGAACCGACGCCTACTGTTCCCTCGACGGGGAACGCGTCCTCACCTACTCCTCTCGGGAGAATTTACCTGATGCGAACTGTTCCTCTGGTTGGACTTTTGCCTGGTGGTCGTTTGCCAGGGCTTGGATGCCGAGCTGTCCTTCGCCCGGTGCCTAGCAGTCCATCGCTAGGGCTTTTACTCTGGCATTCCTTTGCTAGTGCCTAGCAGTCCTTCGCTAGGGCTTTTACTCTGGCAGTCCTTCGCCAGTGCCTAGCAGTCCTTCGCTAGGGCTTTTACTCTGGCATTCCTTCGCCAGTGCCTATCAGTCCTTCGCTAGGGCTTTTCCTGCACACTAGAGTGACTTGTTAGAAAACAAGTAAGACTTAACTTTTGAACCCTGTTGCCATTATCAAAACACAGGTTTAACTTGGGTGGTTTCAGCACCAACAATCTCCTCCTTTTTGATTTATGGCAACCCTAGTTCAAATAGTTAAGTTTAATCAAACCATGAAAAAGTTAAATTTTGTTCCCTCCCCCTGGAGAGAATCTCCCCCTAGATTTTTCAAAAATTCATGGGGTTAAGAAAAACATTACTTAGAATGATTTTGTACTTTGAAAAACTTAGGTTCAGGTACTTTGGAAATCTTTTAAGTTTAAATGAGTTTAGAGTACCAAAAAAAATTTGAAGCCTTAAGTTTAAAGTACTCAAAAAGTTTTGCAAACATTAATTTAAGTACTTAGTAAGAAAAGCTTAAGTACTTAGTAAAGTTTTGAACAGCTTTAAGTACTTAGAAAAATACTTCTTAAGTTTAAAGTACTCAAATGTTTTGAAAACATTAAGTTAAAAATTTTAGTAAATTCTTTAGAAGCTTTAAGTACTTTTAGAAATTATTTTCGAAAAGCTTAAGAAAGAAAATTTTGAAAAAGCTTTTGAAAACTTTTTTTAAAAAACTTTAATGAATTCTTGAGAAGCTTAATTATTTTCGAAAAGCTTAAGTAAGAAATGTTAGTGATATGAGAGAAGTGTCCTAAGGCAATCGCCTTATGATTGTAAACATTTATTTTAATAAATGATAATTCACTATTTGAGTATACATGTTTGTATTTGATTGGGATCTTAAACTCATATACTGAATGTCCGCCATACAATTCACAGCATAAGAGAATTTGTGATGGGATCACAACTAGTGATTATCTCTAAATGTGCAAATGTGAATTGTTGGAAATATCCCTAGTCGATGAATTGATAAATACGGACACTATCAATTCTGTTGAGACTAGCATGGGTTATTCTCTATTCAGCTGATTCTCACTGGCTGGTGACATTGGGATGTCCGGAGATAAACATGGATGCTAGTTAAGGGAACTAGTTCATTGGAGTGACTAGCTGTAAGACTTCATATGGGAATCTACATGTAGATATGTCAATGAAGATCTTACTGCGGCTTAAGTGCGATGTTCCTTTGACTTGCGGTGTTCAAGTCATCTTGGTCATGGAGACTTATACTTTGACATCTTAAGCAAGCATCTCCAAGGAGGTGTGGACCCAGGATGATCGGGTATAAGCCGAAGTGCCCGAAGATGTTTGAACAGCCTACAAAGGATTCACCACTCCTTGCGAGGAGATGTATACCCAGGCCTATCATCGGATTGTTACTCAAAGCCTCTGGCCAGAGCATATCATGTTAAGAGTGCGAGTCTCTTAAATACATGAGAGTAATTAGAAATCCAAAGGACGAGAAAGACACTACTTGGGCTAGGTGTGACGTAGTCAGCCTAGTGGGGACTAACACCATAGACCGTGTCCTGAACCAAGTGGGTATAAGGTGGTGAAGGGAATGGGGTACGATTCATTAGAGCTGCTGAAGGGTTTCAGAATAATTTCTTCTGAGGTCAAACCGTTGATCTTTCGATTAATTGGGGATCATGATGTACTACTAGGTGCCACTCATGATCGTTCTATAATTAGTTAAATTATAGTCAGCCAACATAAATCGAAAGCCTATTTAGTCACACGCACTACGAGTAATCCGAGGGATTTAAAACGAGTTGAAAATTGGATTTTTCGATCAAGAGAAATAAGTCGAATCTGAGTTAGTCAGAGGCGCAATGGAAGCTAAAATGGCTACGTCTTTTGAAGGCTTTTTGGGTGAATTAAATGAGTTTAATTCGCGGCGGTTCGGGTTGGTTAGTTTAAAGGAACCAAAGGCTAGCCCTTATTCCAATTAAGAGATTAATTATTCTCTCCCTCTCTCTCTCTTAATCTCTTCTCTCTTCTCTTCTTCCCTCTCTTGCCTAGGGCCGGCGCCCACCCTAGAGGATTAGGGCCGGCGCACAAAGGACTCCTTGGAGGAGGCCGTGAGCTTCAAGAAGAAGAAGGAGAACCCGAATACGAAGAAGAAGAAGCGGATAGCGACTTCTCTTTTCTCGGAATTCGATTCCGTTACTTCGTTGGTTAGTTTCCTATCTTTCCTCTCTTGTTCATCTAGTTGTGCCTTCCGAGAATCTAGTAGTTCTCGTCGGCACAAAACTCGTGACTTTGCGAAGTCATCCCGAAGAGAACTCGGCGTGGACGCGAATAGAGGCGGAGCTTCCAAGGGACGCTACGGTTGGATCTCGTCCCTTACTTCGAGTTACGAGAGGTACTTGGTAAATTTGTTTACTTTTCCGCAAAGTTTTATTTTATGATTATGTCAACACAATGTAAGGTTGCATGTTAGATACGAAATTAAAATAATTTAGGAAATTATTTTATGCAAACTCTTCCGCTGCACGTAAAAATTTTGAATTTTACGAACTCGTATCCTTGTCGACATGCACCCGGTCCCAACAGTGGTATCAGAGCCGGTTAGTGTTCGACTTAATCATATAATTGTTTTGTGGAAAACTTTGTCATGATCTCAATTTCGGAAAATTTTTCCAATTATGGAAACTTTCAAATTATAATAAATTTTAGAATTAGGAATTTCAAAGTTTGGAAATCCTCATGAAATTTCGCAAACGTTTGAAATTTTCTAGTTTCTAAATTTTTATAATAATTGTGAAAATTTCCCATCTTTGGAAACTTTCCAATTTTGGAAAATTTTCTATTTTAGAAATTTTCCAATTTTTGGAAATATGTAAGTTTTCTTTGTACCAAAACTTACAATTATTCTGAAAACCTATTTTCGAAATCTCGCAATTTTGGGCACTTTCTTTTAAGAAAGTCTAGACAAATTCATGGATAGTTAATTGACAATTAAATTTGAATTGGTTTTTAAATTGACAACAAAATTCTTTATTTTGGATTGAGCCTCGGGGAGCCGTCCAATTTAAAGTTAGATGTTGTAATTTAATTTCCCAATTTTAATTGAAATTGTCATGTTTGATTTGGATTGAGCCTCGGGGAGCCGTCCAATTGGATTTACAACACTTACTTTTCTTTGGGTATCTGAGCCTCGGGGAGCCACCCTTAGAAAATGATTTGTTGTAATTAATCAAATCCATGAATAAAATATGTTTTAAGAGGTGATGCTCTTACATATTGTTGTCTCCAAAATTAATTAGGAAAATGGTTTCCTATAGAGTTTTCTTAAATGAGATTTTCATGAAAATAATATGTAGTTGAATTAAGGGATTTGTCTCTTAATTTAATAAGATTTGATTTAGAGAAATCAAAGTCTTGAACATATTATTTCCGAAATTAATTATGACAATTTAGGAAATTGTTTCCCAAACAATTCCTTTAATAAAGTGTGAAATTAGAATTAAGGAAATCCGGTTCCTAATTCAATTCATGAGACTTGATAAATTAAGTCACATACATACTTTATTAAGGAAATCGTTAGTCATGACATATGTCATGAATGTGCTTAGAAAAGATGAGACCAAAACCCCTTACAAAATATTAAGGCCAACACCTTCCATTAATATGGTTAGAATCGGAGTTTTGTTTCTCGTTGGGTTGATGGACACATCCATGCCCGACTTGAACCTTAACATGTTCAAACCATGGAATTAGTTTATGAATAATATAGTTGGAGTCAGAGGTCAATCCTTAGTTTTGGTTGTTGGACACATCCAAGCCTGACTAAATGGTTGAATGAGCTCCAACCATATTAAAACTATTTCTTGATTAATGGGTCAGCCTTAAGCTTGGAGCATCGATTTGTTGTGCCACAGCCAAGGTCGATGTAAAGAGAGGTGCAGTTGGGTGCTATGTATATGATGCATACTTGTTAATGAGTTAACAACCCAATGATTTATGCAAACATTCAATTAGTTGATAGCATAAGTGATAGTTACATATATGTGATATGTAATCGGTATAATTACCTACCTTCATAGCTAAGGAAAACTTGATGGCCACAGCCATGGTGTTCTTATCTATGGTTGGATATCAACCTATTTGGAGATGTTCCTACGATCTCCCGAATTGATAATAAGGGTTATTCAATTTGAAAAATAAATAGGATTTTATTATGTATGTTGATACATTCTTTAATAAATCTTCTCACATAATCTCAATTTGTATTTTAGGATAATCACTCGATCATGTCTTCTTTAAACTTGCGTTCCATTTTGGACACCAATAAACTGACTGGGCCAAACTTCATGGACTGGCTTCGAAACCTGAGGATAGTCCTCAAGGCAGAGAAGCTTGCTTATGTCCTTGAAGAACAACTTCCCACCCATCCTCCAGAGAATGCAACTCCAGACCAATTGTTGGCCTATCAGAAACATGTGACCGATTCTGAACTTGCGAGTTGCATCATGCTAGCCTCTATGGTACCTGAGTTGCAAAAGCAGCATGAGCATATGGATGCTAATACCATCATCTTCCATCTTCATGAGTTGTTTGAAGAGCAGGCGAGATCCGAAAGGTTCGAAGTCTCCAGACTCCTCTTCACCACTAAGATGCAGGAAGGCACTTCTGCCTCGCAGTTTGTGTTAAAGATGTTGGGGTACATTGAGCGACTGAGCGCACTCGGTTTTGCAATGGATCATGAACTAAGTATTGACTTAATTCTGAGTTGTTTGTCCAAGAGTTGTTCACAATTTGTGATGAACTATCGGATGAACAAACTGGAGACTACCATTCCTGAGTTGATCAACATGCTGAAGACTGTGGAGCCTTCTGTAAAGCCAGATCAAAAAGCAGTACTGTTAGTTGGTTCCTCGAAGAAAGGTTCTAAGAGGAAGGCCAAAGAACAGAACAAAGGGAAGAAGAAAAAGGCCAAGAAACTGAAAAGAAACCAAAAGGAACTTGCCATCACTGTGGCAAGGAAGGTCACTGGCGAAGAAACTGCAAGATTTATCTTGAGTCCGTGAAGAAGAAGGCATCCGATGCCCCATCCTCTTCAGGTATCTTCGTTATTGAATGTCACTCTATTTCCTCAGATACCTGGGTACTTGATACTGGGTGTAGCTCACATATATGTAATGACATACAGGGGCTAAGGAATAGAAGAAGGCTCGTCAAGGGAGAAGCGAATTTGCGGGTTGGAAATGGAGCAAGGATTGCTGCTATTGCCATCGGAACATATTTGCTAAAGCTCCCAACTGGACGTGTCTTAGAATTGGATAATTGTTATTTCGTTCCTTCGTTAATAAAGAACATTGTATCTATTTCATGTTTGAATGAAAAGGGTTATCATTTAACTTTCAGTAACAATTGTTGTTACATAACTTTAAATGGCGTTCTTTATGGGAATGGAACTTTGTGCAATGGCATCTACACGTTAGATTTATCCAGTGACGTTTTCAATATCGAAGTTAGCAACAAACGTGCTCGAATAGATAATCGAATAGACTCCTACACGTGGCACTGTCGTCTTGGCCATATAAGTAAGAAACGCATGACCGAATTACACCGATGTGGAATTTTGGAATCATTTGAACCCGGTTCATTTGATACATGCGAATCATGCTTAAAAGGCAAGATGACCAAATTACCCTTTCCCGGAAAAGGTAATCCAGTGGGAGAATTGCTTGGTCTAATACATACCGATGTATGTGGACCAATGTCAACTCTTCACAAGGAGGCTATAGCTACTTCATCACCTTCATCGATGATCACTCACGATTCGGGTATGTGTTCTTGATGAAACACAAATCTGAAGCCTTTGAGAAATTCAAAGAGTTCAGAAATGAAGTAGAGAAACAGCTTGGCAAAAGTATTAAGATACTTCGATCCGATCGAGGTGGTGAATACTTAAGTCAAGAGTTTCAAGATTATCTAAGGGACAATGGGATATTGTCCCAATGGACTCCGCCATATACACCACAGCATAATGGTGTATCTGAGAGGCGCAACCGAACCTTGATGGACATGGTTAGGTCTATGATGAATCATGCAACTCTTCCAAAATCCTTTTGGGGCTATGCACTTAAGACAGCTGTTTACTTGCTAAACAGAGTCCCGACCAAGGTAGTCTCTACTACTCCATATGAGATTTGGAATAGTAAGAAACCTCACTTAACTCACCTTAAGATATGGGGTTGTCCTGCTTATGTGAAGCGGGTTGTATCAGACAAATTGGATGCTAAGTCTGATAAATGTCTATTTATTGGATACCCTAAGGAAACGAAGGGTTACCAATTCTATCATCCCTTGGAACAAAAGGTGTTTGTTTCAAGGCATGCTGTATTTCTAGAGAAAGAGTTTCTTTTACAAGAAAACAGTGGGAGTGGATTGAACTTGATGAAGTTCAAGAAACTCCAATAGACATCACAGAGACACCTAGTCTAGGCCCACAACCGATAATTCATAGTGATGAGCTATCAGTTGAACCTAAAACTACACCACCTCTTCGTAGGTCTGATAGGACACGCAACATTCCAGAGAGATACGGATTTCTCGTAAGTGAATCGAACGACGTGTTGCTCATTGGTGATGA
>JAGFNQ010008764.1:0-32915 GCA_024364735.1 Boesenbergia rotunda | reverse complement strand
TATTACCTTTTCCGAAAAGGGTAATTTGGTCATCTTGCCTTTTAAGCATGATTCGTATGTATCAAATGAATCGGGTTCAAATGATTCTAAAATTCCATATCGGTGTAATTTGGTGATGCGTTTCTTACTTACATGGCCAAGACGACAATGCCACGTGTAGGAGTCTATTCGATTATCTATTCGAGCACGTTTGTTGCTTACTTCGATATTGAAAACGTCACTGGATAAATCTAACGTGTAGATACCATTGCACAAAGTTCCATTCCCATAAAGAACGCCTTTTAAAGTTATGTAACAACAATTGTTACTAAAAGTTAAATGATAACCCTTTTCATTCAAACATGAAATAGATACAATGTTCTTTATCAACGAAGGAACGAAATAACAATTATCCAATTCTAAGACACGTCCAGTCGGGAGCTTTAGCAAATATGTTCCGATGGCAACAGCAGCAATCTTTGCTCCATTTCCAACTCGCAAATCCGCTTCTCCCTTGACGAGTCTTCTTCTATTCCTTAGCCCCTGTATGTCATTACATATATGTGAGCTACACCCAGTATCAAGTACCCAGGTATTTGAGGAAATAGAGTGACATTCAATAACGAAGATACCTGAAGAGGATGGGCATCGGATGCCTTCTTCTTCAAGGACTCAAGATAAACCTTGCAGTTTCTTCGCCAGTGACCCTCTTTGCCACAGTGATGCCAAGTCCCTTTTGGTGTTTTTTCAGTCTTTTTGGCCTTTTTCTTCTTTCCCTTATTCTGTTCTTTGGCCTTCCTCTTAGAACCTTTCTTCGAGGAACCAACTAACAGTACCGTCTTCTGATCCTGCTTCACAGAAGGCTCTACAGTCTTCAGCAGGTTGAGCAACTCAGGAAACTGGTCTGGAGTTGCATCTTCAGGAGGACGATTAGGAAGTTGTTCTTCAAGGACATAAGCAAGCTTCTCTGCCTTGAGGACTATCCTCAGGTTTCGAAGCCAGTCCATGAAGTTTAGCCCAGTTAGTTTATTGGTGTCCAAAATAGAACGCAAATTTAGAGAAGATATGATCGTGTGATTATTCTAGAAATACAAATTGAGCTTATGTGAGAAGAATGATAAAGAATGCACCAACATACATTAATTAAATCATATTTATTTTTCGAATTGAATAACCCTTTTTATCAATTCGGGAGATCATAGGAACATCTCCAAATAGGTTGATATCCAACCATAGATAAGAACAACCATGGCTGTGGCCATCAAGTTATTCTTAGCTATGAAGGTAGGTAATTATACCGATTACATATCACATATATGTAACTATCACTTTATGCTATCAACTAATTAAATGTTTGCATAAATCATTGGGTTGTTAACTCATTAACAAGTATGCAACTTTATACATAGCACCCAACTGCACCTCTCTTTACATCGACCTTGGCTGTGGCACAACAAATCGATGCTCCAAGCTTAAGGCTGACCCATTAATCAAGAAATAGTTTTAATATGGTTGGAGCTCATTCAACCGTTTAGTCAGACTTGGATGTGTCCAACAACCAAAACTAAGGATTGACCTCTGACTCCAACTATATTATTCATAAACTAATTCCATGGTTTGAACATGTTGAGGTTCAAGCCGGGCATAGATGTGTCCATCAACCCAAACAAGAAACAAAACTCCGATTCTAACCATATTAATGGAAGGTGTTGCCCTTAATATTTTGTAAGGGGTTTTGGGTCTCATCTTTTCTTTTCTAAGCACATTCATGACATTATGTCATGACTAACGATTTCCTTAATAAAGTATGTATGTGACTTAATTTATCAAGTCTCATTAATTGAATTAGGAACCGGATTTCCTAATTCCAATTTCATACTTTATTCAAGGAATTATTTTAGGAAACAATTTCCTAAATTGTCATAATCAATTTCGGAAATAATATGTTCAAGACTTTGATTTCTCTAAATCAAATCTTATTAAATTAAGAGAGAGATTCTCTTAATTCAACCACATATTATTTTCATGAAAATCTCTTTTAAGAAACTCTATAGGAAATCATTTTCCTAATTAATTTTGGAGACAACAATATGTAAGAGCATCACCTCTTAAATCATATTTTATTCATGGATTTAATTAATTACAACAAATTATTTTCTAAGGGTGGCTCCCCGAGGCTCAGATACCTAAAGAAAAGTAATTTGTCGCAAATCCAATTTGGTCCGCTTCGGAAGCGTAACCAAATTAAACATGACAATTTTATTTAAAATTGGGAAATTAAATTACAACAACTAACATTAAATTGGACAGCTCCCCGAGGCTCAATCCAAAATAAAAAATTTTGTTGTCAATTTAAAAACCAATTCAAATTTAATTGTCAATTAATTGTCCATAAATTTGTCTAGACTTTCTTGAAAGAAAGTGCCCAAAATTGCGAGATTTCATAATAGGTTTTCAGAATAATTGTAAGTTTCTGGTACAAAGAAAACTTACATTTTTCCAAAATTGGAAAATTTTTAAAATAGAAAATTTTCCAAAATTGGAAAGTTTCCAAAGATGGGAAGTTTTCACAATTATTATAAAATTTCAGAAACTAGAAAATTTCAAAAGTTTGCGAAATTTTATGAGGATTTCTAAACTTTGAAATTCCTAAATCTAAAATTTATTATAATTAGAAAGTTTTCATAATTGAAAAATTTTCCAAAATTGAGATCATGACAAAGTTTTCCACAAAATAATTATATGATTATGTCGAACACTAACCGGCTCTGAAACCACTGTTGGGACCGGGTGCATGTTGACACGGATACGGGTTCGTAAATTTTAAAATATTTACGTGCAGCGGAAGAATTAGCATAAATAATTTCTCAAATTATTTTTAACCACGTATCTAGCATGCGACCTTATGATGTGTGGACATGATCATAAATTAAAATTTTGCAAAAAAGTAAACTAATTTACTCGTTACCTCGCGTAACTCGAAGTAAGGGACGAGATCCAACCGTAGTGTCCCTTGGAAGCTCCACCTCTATTCGCGTCCACGCCGAGTTCTCTTCGGGATGACTTCACAAAGCCACGAGTTTTGTGCCGACGAGAACTACTAGATTCTCTAAAGGCACAACTAGAAGATCAAGAGAGAAGAAAGGAAACTAACCACCAAGTAACGGAATCAAAATTCCTGGAAAGGAAAGAAGGAGTCGCGATCCGTTTCTTCTTCTTCGGCACCTTCTTGGCGGATGAAGCTCTCGGCCACCCTTGGGATGTGCGCCGGCCCTAGGGGAGGAGAGAGAGCCGGCCCTAGAGAGAGAGGGGGGGCCGGCCCTAGAGAGAGTTAGAGAGAGAGAAGAGGAGCTACTAATCTCTTGATAACTCAATTGTGGAATTCAAACCTAGCCTTGGTTCCTTTATATAGTAGCTTCTCCCTTGCCAAGTCTCCCCTTTAACGGAATTTTTCATAAGAAATTTATTCTGTAAATTCTCTTATGAATTATTCCATTTATGCCAAGTTTTATTATAACTAACTTTATAATAAAACAAATACATCTCTCTTTTAATTATGGAATAAAATTTACAAGAAATTTATTATATAAATTTTTCTTATTATAAAAAAATCAATTCATAATTGATTTTATAAAATAAAATAAATCAATCCATGGTTCATTTTAATTTCCATAAAAAGAATAAATTTATTATATAAATTTTTCTTATCATGGAAAAATCAATTCATAATTGATTTTATAAAATAAAATAAACCAATCCATGGTTCATTTTAATTTCTATAAAAAGAATAAATTTATTATATAAATTTTTCTTATCATGGAAAAATCAATTCATAATTGATTTTATAAAATAAAATAAACCATTTAAAGTTTATTTTAATTTTCATGAAAATAAATTTCTTTATATAAATTTCTTTATATATCAATTTATTTATCCATAATTTTATAAAACAAATCGCGCTAGATTTATTTTATTAATTAAACCAAATTAATTGGTTTATCCCTTTATTGTGGTCGGCCAAACCAAAGAGGGTGGGCACCCTCTTTGGCCGGCAACTCCAAGCCCCTCTCCTCGCGAATTAAACTCATTTAATTCGCCCAATAAGCCTTCAAAAGACTTAGCCATTTTAATCTTCCGTTGCGCCTCTGATTACTTCAGATTCGACTTATTTCTCTTGATCGGAAAATCCAATTTTCAACTCATTTTAAATCCCTCGGATTACTCGTAGTGCGTGTGACTAAATAGGCTTTCGATTTATGTTGGCCGTCTATAATCAACCAATTATAGAACGATCATGAGTGGCACCTAGTAGTACATCATGACCCCCAATTAATCGAAAGATCAACGGTTGACCTCAGAAATAATTCTGAAACCCTTCAGCAGCTCTAATGAACCGTGCCACATTCCCTTCACCATCTTATACCCACTTGGTTCAGGACATGGTCTGTGTGTGTCAGTCCCCACTAGGCTGACTACGTCACACCTAACCCAAGTAGTGTCTTTCTCGTCCTTTGGATTTCTAATTACTCTCATGTATTTAAGAGACTCATACTCTAAACATGACATGCTATGGCCATAGGCTTTGAGTAACAATCCGACGATAGGCCTGGGTATACATCTCCTCGCAAGGAGTGGTGAATCCTTTGTAGGCTGTTCAAACATCTTCGGGCACTTCGGCTTATACCCATCCATCCTGGGTCCACACCTCCTTGGAGATGCTTGCTTAAGATGTTAAAGCATAAGTCTCTATGACCAAGATGACTTGAATACCGCAAGTCAAAGGAACATCGCACTTAAGCTGCAGTAAGAACTTCACTGACATGTCTATACATAGACTACCATGTGAAGTTTTACAGCCAGTCACTCCAATGAACTAGTTCCCTTAACTAGCATCCATGTTTATCTCCGGACATCCCAATGTCACCAGCCAGTGAGAATCAGCTGATTAGAGAATAACCATGCTAGTCTCAAAAGAATCGATAGTGTCCGTATTTATCAATTCATCGACTAGGGATAATTTCAATACTTCACAATTGCACATGTAGAGATAATCACTAGTTGTGAACTCATCACAAATGCTCTCATGCTGTGAATTGTATTGTGGACATTCAGTAAATGAGTTTAAGATCCCAATCAAATACACAAACATGTATACTCAAATAGTGATTTTTTATTTATTAAAATAAATGTTTACAATTATAAGGCGATTGCCTTAGGACACTTCTCTCATGTCACTAACACTAACAGTACCGTCTTCTGATCCTGCTTCACAGAAGGCTCTATAGTCTTCAGTAGGTTGAGCAACTCAGGAATGGTAGTTGTTGGATCGAGAGAACCGATAGAAGGGGGGGTGAATATCGAAAATCGTTTTTCGGAAAACTTAGAGCAAGTACGCAGCGGAAATTAAGAAAAGAAAATCACACAGAGACACTATCGATTTTACTTGGTTCAGAGCCTGGGTCGACTCCTACTCCAAGGCCCACGGTCATTGACCGTTTACTTTAGGCAATTCTATATGAGGTGCAATGAAAGTTTACAGATATTGATTCATAAATACAATATAGTAAACTTAACAAAAAGAAAGCTCTTCTTTTTACCGACGTCCGATGAATGTTGACTTGTTCGGAGCAGCGGGACATCGTCGGCTCGAGTTTGGAGGTTTCTGAAGCGAGGCGCGAGAGCAGAAGAGCGTAGAAGCGTTGAATTGAAGTGTTGTTCGAAGCTTGGGGTCGAGGGCCCTTTATATAGGGCATGGGGGCGCCCGGGACGTCGAGGGCGCCCCCCACGTGGCATTTGATCCGCCAATTCCTCGGTCAGCGTCTGATCCGTTTATCTTTGGGATCCGCTTTGACCGGGGCGCCCGGAGCGCTCGGGGCGCCCGGAGCGCTCGGGGCGCCCGGGTTGACCGGGTCAAACTTTATCCCTTGCTTCGCTGGCTTGGGCTTCGATGCTTGCTGTTGGGGGCGCCCGGGACGCTGGGGGCGCCCGGGAGCAGCAGGGGCGCCCGGGAGCACAGGGTGCCCGCAGGATGTACTGTCGAAGCGTGCTTTTTACTTGTGTGTTTCGTGTTCACCTTGGGGGCACCCGGGACACTCCGGGCGCCCTGGTCAGCTGTTGCCTCACTCCTTTGAGGCTCTCTGAGCTGCAGACACTCGTTCCTTCGGTCCTGCATCCAGGGTTAGTCCAAAACACAACAAAACATTAAGTGGTTAGTTTATACAGCCTTAGCTGTCTTGGTTCTGACTTTGGGCTTCCAAAATGGAACCCTAGGTCGAACCGACGCCTACTGTTCCCTCGACGGGGAACGCGTCCTCACCTACTCCTCTCGGGAGAATTTACCTGATGCCAACCGTTCCTCTAGTTGGACATTTGCCTGGCGGTCCTTTACCAGGTCTTGGATACCGAGCTGTCCTTCGCCCGGTGCCTAGCATTCATTCGCTAAGGCTTTTCACTCTGACATTCCATCGCCAGTGCCTAGCAATCCTTCGCTAGGGCTTTTCACTCTGGCATTCCTTCGCCAGTGCCTAGCAGTCCTTCGCTAGGGCTTTTTACTCTAGCATTCCTTCGCCAGTGCCTAGCAGTCCTTCGCTAGGGCTTTTTCTGCACACTCAGTGAACAACGTTAGATCACAAATAGTACTTAACTTTGAATCCTTTGCCAATATCAAAACAAGGTTCGATATGGTGCTTTCTGCACCAACAGTAGCCTCCAGCTTGTTCATCCGATAGTTCATCACAAATTGTGAATAACTTTTGGGTAAACAATGCAGAATTAAGTCAATATTTAGTTCATGATCCATTGCAAAATTGAGTGTGCCCAGTCACTCAATGTACCCCAACATCTTCAACACAAACTGTGAGACAGAAGTGCCTTCCTGCATCTTATAGGTGAAGAGGAGTCTGGAGACCTCGAAACTTTCGGATCTCGCCTGCTCGTCAAATAACTCATGAAGATGGAAGATGATGGTATAAGAATCCATATGCTCATGCTGCTTTTGCAGCTCAGGTATCATAGCGGCTAGCATGATGCAACTCGCAAGTTCAGAATCGGTCACAAGTTTCTGATAGGCCACTAACTGGTCTGGAGTTGCATTTTCTGGAGGACGGTTGGGAAGTTGATCTTCAAGGACATAAGCAAGCTTCTCTGCCTTGAGGACTATCCTCAAGTTTCGAAGCCAGTCCATGAAGTTTGGCCCAGTCAGTTTATTGGTGCCCAAAATGGAACGCAAATTCAGAGAAGACATGATCGAGTGATTATCCTAGAAATACAAATTGAGCTTATGTGAGAAGAATGATAAAGAATGCAACAACATACATTAATTAAATCCTATTTATTTTTCGAATTAAATAACCCTTTTTATCAATTCAGTAGATCGTAGGAGCATCTCCAAATAGGTTGATATCCAACCATAGATAAGAACAACCATGGCTGTGGCCATCAAGTTATTCTTAGCTATGAAGGTAGGTAATTATACCGATTACATATCACATATATGCAACTATCACTTTATGCTATCAACTAATTGAATGTTTGCATAAATCATTGGGTTGTTAACTCATTAACAAGTATGCAACAATATACATAGCACCCAACTGCACCTCTCTTTACATCGGCCTTGGCTGTGACACAACAAATCGATGCTCCAAGCTTAAGGCTGACCCATTAATCAAGAAATAGTTTTAATATGGTTGGAGCTCATTCAACCGTTTAGTCAGGCTTGGATGTGTCCAACAACCAAAACTAAGGATTGACCTCTGACTCCAACTATATTAATCATAAACTAATTCCATGGTTTGAACATGTTGAGGTTCATGCCGGGCATGGATGTGTCCATCAACCCAAACGAGAAACAAAACTCCGGTTCTAACCATATTAATGGAAGGTGTTGGCCTTAATATTTTGTAAGGAGTTTTGGGTCTCATCCTTTCTTTTTTAACCACATTCATGACATATAATTATGTCATGTACTAACGATTTCCTTAATAAAGTATGTATGTGACTTAATTTATCAAGTCTCATTAATTGAATTAGGAACCGGATTTCCTAATTCTAATTTCATACTTTATTCAAGGAATTGTTTTGGGAAACAATTTCATAAATTGTCATAATCAATTTCGGAAATAATATGTTTAAGACTTTGATTTCTCTAAATCAAATCTTATTAAATTAAGAGACAAATTCCCTTAATTCAACCACATATTATTTTCATGAAAATCTTATTTAAGAAAACTCTAGAGGAAACCATTTTCCTAATTAATTTTGGAGACAACAATATGTAAGAGCATCACCTCTTCAATCAAATAAGGAAATTATCATTTGAAAATCACCTCAAAATTTCCAAGATTTGATTACATATTTTATTTATGGATTTATTAATTACAACAAATTATTTTCTTTGGGTGGCTCCCCGAGGCTCAGATATCCAAAAAAAAGGAATTTGTTGTAAATCTAATTTGGTCCGCTCCCCGAGGCGTAACCAAATTAAACATGACAATTTTATTCAAAATAGGAAATTAAATTACAACAACTAACTTTAAATTGGACGGCTCCCCGAGGCTCAATCCAAAATAAAGAATTTTGTTAATATTTTAAAACCAATTCAAATTTAATTGTCAATTAATAATCCATAAATTTGTCTAGACTTTCTAGAATGAAAGTGCCCAAAATTGCAAGATTTCAGTATAGGTTTTCAGAATAATTGTAAGTTTCTGGTACAAAGAAAACATACATATTTCCAAAATTGGAAAATTTCCAAAATAGGAAATTTCTAAAATTGGAAAGTTTTCAAAAATGGGAAGTTTTCACAATTATCATAAAATTTCAGAAACTAGGATATTTCAAAAGTTTACGAAATTTCATGAGGATTTCCAAACTTTGAAATTCCTAAATCTAAAATTTATCATAATTGGAAAGTTTCCATAATTGGAAAATTTTCCAAAATTGAGATTATGACAAAGTTTTCCGCAAAACAATTATATGATTATGTTGAACTCTAACCGGCTCTGATACCACTGTTGGGACCGGGTGCATGTTGACATGGATGCGGGTTCGTAATTTTAAAATTAATTACGTGCAGCGGATGGTTTAGCATAAATAATTTCTCAAATTATTTTTAACCACACATCTAGCATACAACCTTATGTTGTGTAGACATGATCATATATTTAAATTTTTGCAGAAACGTAAACTAATTTACTTGTTACCTCGCGTAACTCGAAGAAAGGGACGAGATCCAACCGTAGCGTCCCTTGGAAGCTCCGCCTCTATTCGCGTCCACGCCGAGTTTTCTTCGGGATGACTTCACAAAGCCACGAGTTTCGTGCTGACAAGAACTACTAGATTCTCCAAAAGCACAACAAGAATACCAAGAGAGAGATGGAAGGACTAACCACCAAACGAAGAACGGAATCAAGATTCCGGGAGGAAGGAAGGAGTTGCGCCCACTTCTTCTTCTTCTTCGGCAGCTTCTTGGTGGTGGAAGCTCACGGCAACAAAGGGAAGGCCCTCTAGGGCTGGCAGCACTAGAAGAGGGAGAGGGAGAGAAGGAGAGAGAGAGAGGGCTTATTTCTAGATCTCTTAGATTCTTAATTTCCAAGCCTTGCCTTGGTTCCTTTATATAGTAGCCTCTCAATCGCCAAGTCTCCTTTTTATGGAATAAATTTTCATAAGAAATTTATCATATAAATTTTTCTATGAATTATTCCATCATGCCAAGTTTTTATCATAATTTAATTTATAATAAAAATAACCATGTCTCCCTTTTCTTTTGGAAAGAAATTTCTTCATAAAAATTTCTTTATATAAATTTCTTTATATAGATTTCTTTATCATGGTAAATCAATCTATTATTAATTTTATAAAATAAAATAAACCAATCCATGGTTTATTTTAATTTCCATGAAAAATAAATCCCTTTATATAAATTTCTTTATCCATAATTTTATAAAACAAACCGCGCTCCGTTTATTTTATAATTTGACCAAACAATTTGGTTCTCCCCTTTTAATGTGGCTGGCCAAACAAAGAGGGTGGGGACCCTCTTTGGCCGGCCAAACCCAAGCCATGACCTCACGAATTAAACTCATTTAATTCGTCCAATAAGTCATCAAAAGACTTAGTCATTTTATGCTTCCGATGCGTCTCTGAAAATTTTAGATTCGACTTATCTCTCTTGATCGGAAAATCCAATTTTCAACTCATTTTAAATCCCTCGGATCACTCGTAGTGCGTGTGACTAAATAGGCTTTCGATTTATGTTGGTCGTCTATAATCAACCAATTATAGAATGATCATGAGTGGCACCTAGTAGTACATCATCATCCCCAATTAATCGAAAGATCAACGGTTGACCTCAGAAATAATTCTGAAACCCTTCAGCAGCTTTAATGAATCGTGCCTCATTCCCTTCACCATCATATACCCACTTGGTGTAGGATATGGTCTATGTGTGTCAGTCCCCACTAGGCTGACTACGTCACACCTAGCCCAAGCAATGTCTTTCTCGTCCAACGGATTCTAATTACTCTCATGTATCTGAGATATTCATACTCTGATCATGTGATGCTCTGGCCAGAGTAATAATCCGACGATAGGCCTTGGGTATACATCTCCTCGCAAGGAGTGGTGAATCCTTTGTAGGTTGTTCAAACATCTTCGGACACTTCGGCTTATACCCAATCATCCTGGGTCCACACCTCCTTGGAGATGCTTGCTTAAGATGTCAAAGTATAAGTCTTCATGACCAATATGACTTGAACACTGCAAGTCAAAGGAACATCGCACTTAAGCTGCAGTAAGAACTTCATTGACATATCTATATGTAGATTACCATATGAAGTTTTACAGCCAGTCACTCCAATGAACTAGTTCCCTTAACTAGCATTCATGTTTATCTCCGGACATCCTAATGTCACCAGCCAGTGAGAATCAGCTGATTAGAGAATAACTCATGCTAGTCTCAACAGAATTTATAGTGTCCGTATTTATCAATTCATCGACTAGGGACAATTTCAATACTTCACAATTGCACATGTAGAGATAATCACTAGTTGTGAATTCATCACAAATTCTCTCATACTGTGAATTATATTGCGGACATTCAGTGAATGAGTTTAAGATCTCAATCAAATACACAAACATGTACACTCAAATAGTGAATATTCATTTATTAAAGTAAATGATTACAATCATAAGGCGATTGCCTTAGGACACTTCTCTCATATTACTAACACTGGGAACCTGGCGAAGGGTTGCTAGGAGTCTAAGACCTGGCGAAGGACTACTAGGCACCTGGCGAAGGGCTGCTGGGAATCTAAGACCTGGCGAAGGGCTGCTAGGCACCTGGCGAAGGAATGCTTGGTACCGAAGACCTGGCAAAGGGCTACTAGGCACCTGGCGAAGGACTGCTAGGCAAAAGTCCAACCCGAAGAGCCGGTTGGCAAAAGGTAAACTCTCCTGAGAGGAGTAGGTGAGGACGCGTTCCCCGTCGAGGGAACAGTAGGTGTCGGTTCGACCTAGGGTTCCATTTGGGAGACCCGAAGTCAGAACCAAGACAACTACGGCTGTAAAGACTAACTAACATTCTTGCCATGGTTGTTATGGAACTAACATTGGATGCAGGGACCAAAGGAATGTGTTTCTGCAGCTCTGAACGCCTCAAAGGAGAGGGGCAGCAGCTGGGCTAGGCACCCGGGAGGTCCCGGGCACCCACGGTCAAAGCCAAATGAGCAGTTAAGCAAGAATCACTTCGAAAGCTTACTGGGCCAGGCGCCCTCATGGTCCCGGGCGCCCTGATGGTCCCGGGCGCCCTGGATGTCCCGGGCGCCCTGAGTCAATGCAATCGAAGCAAAGTAACCAGAAGCCAGCAGACCAAGTCAAGGAGGGTGCCCCCGTCAGCTTCGAGGCCGATTCTGGAGGGATAAGCGTTGACCGAGTTGCAGATGAGGTTTCTCGGATCCGAAGGCACGTGTCAGGCGCCCCCAGGAGCAGTATAAAAGGGGCTCGACCCCTAACGCTTCGACATCACTTTTTCCAATGCCTCTACTCTCTTCATTCAAGCGCTCTGCTCTGGCAAACTCCGTGCTCGACATTCTAGCGCTGAGGACGACCCTCTGCTCCGAAGTACGATCCACATCGGGCATCGGTAACGAAGAGTATAATTGTTTATTTACTGCACTACTATTGTAACGATTCCTGTAAACATTTGCACACATATAGAATTGCCCGTAGTAAACAGTCAAGGACCGTGGGCCTTGGAGTAAGAGCCGACCGCGTCTCCGAACCAAATAAAAGTGCTTGTGTTCTTCTCCTGTGTTTGTTTTTATTTTCGCTGCGTAATTTCTCTCAATCTTATCCGAAAAAGTTTTCACGATATTCACCCCCCCCCCTCTATCGTGTTTTCTCGATCCAACATTTTGTACTGACTTCATAAATTAGATTAGACCTCGAATTATATTATAGAGTACGATCTCTAAATTCTGAAATAATAACGGGCACATGTAGTTAATTAATTATTACTTTGATTTACCAATGTGTGAGATCTATTCTGTTAGATCGATAGGCCTGGTAAGTTGGGTAATAATTTTATCTGCATGGTGTGTCATTGATTATTGACGGAATTCGTATCCTGGTGAGTCAGGATGATGATGCCCCCTTGGTGAGCTCAAAAGGATCATCATATCAAATCTTGTAAGTGTACTATGGTCCGACATGATGAAAAGGTTGAGTGGTACTAATCAAGGATCAAGAGGATAATTAATTTAATTATCAAAAAATTAATTATTGGGCATTCAATATCTTAAAGATGGAGAGATGGACGACTCATAATAGGTGGAGCCCATATGAAAATATGGATGTTGGTGAGGAAGTTCAATGGGATCCTTTAGTGGAATGGATCTCCATTAATGGATCGGGTTTAGATCCATTAGCGGGCCAAGAGCCAACTCCTCCTCATGGTCCCTACCTTAACCCTATAAATACCCTATAGGAGTCATGATACAAGGAATTAATAAAGAATAATCATCCAACAAACCAAAACCCACAACCTCTCTTCTCTCTCCTAGGGTTGCGGCAACCCTTCTTGGGTCCGGCGGCAATAGGGAGAAGAAGGAGAAGAGAGGCAGCGTATCCTCTTAGGTTTCTTCTTCCTCTCTACTCTTCTTTGGCCGGAGCAACTCCTGGAGTGGCTGAATTTGGCAGAGCAAAGAGGAGGAGGGAGATTTGCGCGCCACAACAAAGAAGGAGAAGGAGAGGGCAGCTCGAGTTTTCATCATCTTCCTCCACTTCCATTGCTTCTTCTCTCGTGGTAGGAGTCTCCCTGAGGCCAGAAGAAAGTCCAGCAGGTTAGGGAAAATCTTGGTCTCCGGCGGCACAAATTTGGAAACTTTTTTTCCATATTTGTGGCCGGCGCAAGAAGTAGAAAGAAGGAGGGTGGTTGCGGGTTTGTTGGGGAAGAAGAAGGAGTTCATTCATCTTCATCTTCCTAGCCTTCCTCTCAGTGTTACCTTGTGGCCGGCTGAACCTTGGAGCTTGAGGTGGCCGACGGCGTGAGGTGGACTGGAGGATAGGTGGCCGGTGCAAGCTAACCCTAGGCTTCTAGGGTTTGTGTTGGTGGTTGGAAGAAGATTGAAGAAAGGCGATTAATTCAAGGCTTCGGTGACTCCGCGTCTTGGTAGCTTGTCACCCACACGACGTCCAAGAGAGGAGGGTCATAAGGTAGAAGACTGTGAGGTAAACGGCGAGGTATATCTCTCCCTAGCTCCATCTTTCCTTTGTTATGTTATTGCTTTGATTTTGTTTATCATTGCATGTTGATTAATTAATTACCATGAATTAATTATTAGTTAATTAATATGTCAATTAATTAATGTCATGGACCCCGAAGATAAACATGAAAATCGACGATCCATTCGTCGTCTTTTCCACGGTTAATTAATCCGAAAAGTTACAAGGCCTTAACCTTGGTTTTGTCTAAGTTGTGACTTGGATTAATTAACACAACGACGAGATGGTCATTTAGGAGACGGGTCTATATTTAGATTAAATTTTTAATCCGTAGACATAAAGAGGTCTCTCAGGTTCGACCCTGTGGTTGCTTGTGAAACCGCCAAGCCATACCCAACAACAATAGCATGCATGATCCGAATAGACTTAAGCATCGCAACTAGTGAAAAGATTTTATCATAGTCGATAGCATGAATTTGCTTGAAACATTTAGCTACCAATCACCGTTTATAGGTATGCATAAGACTAACCATGTCAGTCTTTCATTTAAAGACCCACTTACACCCAATGAGTTTAATTCCCTCAGGTGCATCAACCAAAGTCCATACTTGGTTAATGTACATGGATTCCATTTCGGACTTCATGGCCTCTAGCTATTTCTCAAAATCAGGGCTCATCAAAGCTTCTTGATACGATGTAGGCTCATTCAACTTAATATTCATAACGTCATCATGGTCAGACAAGAGAAATGAGTATCTCTCAAGATGATGATGTAACCTATGAGATCTGTGAAGAGGTTAGTCTACTTGAACAGGTTGTTGCTCCACAACTTCTTGTACAACAATCTAATGATCCACAACACATTGTGGTGCTTGTTCAATGTCCATCAAGGCCTCAGTACTATTTGCATCTTGAACTTCTCCAAGATGGATTTTACTCCCACTATTTCTTCTAGAAATATACTAAACACTCTTTTGAGAAAAATGTCATTTCTAACGATAAACACTTTGTCTAGTGTGGAATTGTAGAAGTAATATCCCTTCGTTTCCTTGGGATATCCTACAAAATAACACTTATCAGATTTGGGTCAAAGTTTATTTGAGACTTGACGTCGAATGTAAGCCTCACAACTCTAAATTCTTATAAAAGACATCGTAGGACTCTTACCAGTCCATATCGTATATGGTGTCTTTATGACGGTATTTGATGGAGCTTAGTTAAGTGTGAAAAGAGTCGTCTCTAGAGTGAATCCCCAAAAGGAAGTAGAAAGATCTATCTGACTCATCATCGATCATACCATATCTAATATTGTGCAATTTCTTCACTCGGACACACCATTCCATTGTGGTGTTCCAGGTGCAGTAAGTTGGGATATGATCCCACACTCTGCTAGATGGTCATGAAACTCTTGGCTAAGATATTCACCACCTCGATCTGATCGAAGCATCTTAATACTCTTGCCAAGTTGGTTTTTACTTCACTCTTGAATTCTTTGAACCTTTCATATGATTCCGACTTGTGTTTCATGAGATACACATAGTCGTATCTACTGACATCATCAACGAAAGTGATGAAGTACTGATAGCCTCCTCTAGCTGCGACATTGAATGGGCCACATACATTTGTATGTATGAGTCCTAACAAGTCTGTCGCTCTTTCGCCGTGTTTACTAAATGGAATCTTGGTCGTCTTGCCTAGAAGACAAGATTCACATGTCTCATATGATTCAAAATCAAATGAGTCCAGTAATCCATCCTTATGGAGCTGGGATATCTGACTCCCATTTATATGACCTAAACGACAATGTCAGAGATACGTTTGGTTCGAAACTTTTGTTTTGAACCGTTTGGTATTTATGTTATAGATTGGGTTCTCTACGTCTAGAATATAAAGTCCATTCATAAATGGTGCACTACAATAGAACATGTCATTTAACATTATAGAACAACATTTGTCCTTTATGATAAATGAAAAACCTTTCTTGTCCAAACAAGATTCATAAATTATGTTCTTAGTTAGTGCAGGTACATAAAAGCACTCCTCTAGTTCTAAGATAAGCTTAGTTGGCAAAGACAAGGAATATGTTTATACTGCTATAGCAACAACTCTTACGCCATTGCCTACTCATAGGTCCACTTCGCCCTTTGTCAATGATCTAGCTCTTTGAATTCCCTGCACATTAGTACAAATGTGAGATGCATAACCGGTATCTAATAACCAAGAAGAAGAAATAGATAGATTGACTTTTGTAATAAAAATACCTGAGTGGAAGCAGGTCCCTTCCTTAGGCACCCCGCCTTTGTCACTTCTTTTCTTCTTTACTTCCTCTAGGTAGAGTTTGCAATTCCGCTTTCAATGTCCGGTCTCACCATAGTGGAAGCAGGTCCCTTCCTTAGGCACCCCGCCTTTGGCCTTCAATGCAGTAGAGTTGGCCTTGCCTTTGGCTTGGGTCTTACCCTTGCCCTTAGGCTTCCATTTGTCTTTGCCCTTCTGTACCATCAGTACATTACTAGTGTAGGTTTTCTTGAGATTGGGTTTAGCAGTTCTCAACATGCTGAGCATCTCAGGCAATGGCTTGTCAATTTCGTTCATGTTATAGTTTATGACAAATTAATTGTACCCTTCTTGCAACGATTGCAGGATAAGGACCGTGGTCAATTCTTGACCCAGTGGAAATCCTAGTCTTTCAAGGTTCTCGGCATACCCAATCATCTTGAGTACGTGAGTTCCTATGGGAGTTCCTTCTTGCATCTTGCAAGCAAATAGGGTCTTAGACACCTCAAATCGCTCGTGCCTAGCTTGCCCTTGATATAGTTGTTTTAAGTGCTCAACCATATCATGTGCATACATGTTCTCATTTTGCTTCTGAAGCTCAGATTCATGGTGGCAAGAATGAGGCATGATACTGATGGACCCAATAACGAGTGTCACGATGAGCCTCGAATTTAGATATTTATAAGTTAAAAACCCTTAGCTCACAAATCTAAATGTAGTATAGGGGCCTCAAGTCGTATTTTTCCAAAGACTAGTTTAGGATATTTAACTCAAGCTTGAAATTGTCGTTTGATGTTTTGGGTTTTCAAATAAGATGGGGGTTTTTGCGAAAATGAGTGAAATAACAGTTTAAAACAGAATTTACTTAGCTAAATCAATAATTATCAAGGAAATTGCAACAACTAAACTTAACCTACTTGAAACTAAGCAATTCAATGTAAGACTATGAAATTGAAAGACAAAACTATATTGAATGCAGAAATCTGTATCTAACTTCAGAATTATGAAATCTAGAACAAGCTTACTTAAGAAACAGGGCTTAACAAAGTTGAGAACTGCCTGATCGGTCAACAGACCAATCAGATGCTGTCTTGATCGGTCAAATAGACTGATCAGTTACCTGATGAATTGATATAGAATGAACAAAATTAAGAAATGAGAATTCAGAAATAGAAATTACAAAAACTAAACATCAGATCCTTCCCTTAATCCGAGATGTTTCTGGCCATCACACAAGAACCAGCTAGGAACCCCCTAGCTCGACAAAACAACCGAGACTTGACTCCGGCGATCAATTTAGCGTCAGGTTGGTGTTCAGCTGAATTCTTCTTCCGATCTCCTCCTTCTTGACAAGTTGGGTGGAGTTGATGGCTCAGGAACCCTCAGAACTCTTCAGAGTACCCCTCCGAATGCCTCGATTGATGAAGATTGGCAGTAAACTAGGAATAGATCAGAAGAAGCAGATCTCCGGCGAAACCCTCACCTGAGCTCCTCTCAGCGCAAAATTGGTTTGAAAACCTCACGGAGACTCGATCCCGGTGATTCGAGAACTTGGACGAAGCTTAGATCTGATGTGGTCGGCGTGATCAGAGAAGAAAAGCTGAAGAACACAAAGAACAGTAAGCAGAATTCGCGACACTGAACTAGGCGGAGAAATTTTCGATTTAACTGTCCCATTTGAATTTGAACGGTTGTGATCATCCTCGCCTCATCCAACGGTCAGATTAACTCGGATCAGAATCAATCTCTCCAGATCTCCATCAATGGTCAGGATCTGCCTCTCAATAGCTTGGATCTTCCAGATCTACAACGGATGGCTCAGATCTCCCTGCCTTTTGAATGGATGGTTTAGACTCCTCTTAAGCTTGATCCAACAATCAGATGACTTCTGATTTGGCCCAAACTTTCAGATCTTGATCTGCGGTCTTGATTAACTCTATCTTGAGCTCGGATTGATCAGAAGTTGACAGATGGCTCAGATCTCCCCATTTCTTTATCGGACGGCCCATATTAATCCAATGCTTGATCATCTTGATCCGAATCCAATTCTGACTCAAACTCGATCCAATCTGATCTAGGTCCATGATCATTCAAAGCCTACAAAATTAGATTCAAATTCAATGTCAAAACATCTCAAATATACAAAGATTTGCATCCAAAATTAAAATAGCAATAATTCATGGAACCTCATGTAAATGCAAACTCGCACAAACTAACTAATCATGTCCCCACTAAATTATTCTCAATCATAGTTAGAGCAATTGAAAGGAAGTTACCTAGGGTTATCAATTCTCAAAAATCTAAACTCAATGGACTAGAACCTTGTCCTTAGTCAACAACAAAGTATACTTCATCCTTCATGACTAATTGAGATGAATTAAACACACAAATCCTCATCAAGGAAAATTTTGGTGGCTCTCTTCCTAAGTTCTACAATTTTGATGAAAATGTAGCTCACTCAAACACAATTATGGTTCTTGCACTACCATAAGCTTGTTTACGCTCTACTCTCCACCATCATTCTTGAGTTGAATCCACACCTAAAAAGACTCGTCAGAACAAGTTAGGGAAATATAGAATGATAAAATGAAATAAAAGTTTAGTAGATGGAAAAGTAATGGAAGTGGAAGACTTGGATACTCAAGAATGTACCCTAATGTACTTTGCCCCTTTGATAGTATCCTCTAGTGAAATCAGATCTTAAAATTGAGTAGGGAACAGATAGTGGCTCTGAAATTACTGAATTAAGTGATTCAACCTCTTCTGATCGGTCCAAAGACCGATCAAACTCCTCCTGATCGGTCAAGAGACCGATCAGGCTCTTCCTCTGATCATTCTGAATTTCCTCTGATCGTTCTAGCTTCCCTCTGATCGGTCTGAGCTGTTTCTGATCAGTCTGAGTGACCGATCAGTCACTTCCCTGATTGGTCTGGAGACCGATCAGAGTCTGATCAGTAGCTGAAAACTGCAGAATTCTGAAACTGTCTTCCGAGGGTTCACTTCTTTCAATCAATAACTCACTCTTAAACTTGATTACTTCTTCCAATTCAGAAATCTAGTCCAGCACTTTACTTCCACTTCATGCTCTTTTCTTTTTTTCTTTCCTTTTCTTTTCTTTTTTTTTCTATGTTGTTCTATTTTTTTCTGCAACCAAGATTTTTTTCTTTCTTTCTTCAATTCCTTAATGACTAGTTGAGCTTCCCGATTTCCAGCATCTTCCTGATGATACTCAGCTCAGACACTGCTCCAAGCTGAGTTCAACAGCTTTATAATTTTCAATTTTGCAGCTTGAATTGAACTTGTAGCTCAGATTCAACTTTACAGCCAAATGCTTCAATCTTCAAATGCCAAATGCCAAATGCTTCAATTTTCAGATTTTGCAACTTCAATTCTGCAGCTTGTAGGTTGCCAAAACTATTTACTGATCAGAACTTTGCAGCTTCAATTTTTTAGCTTCAATGTCAAAGGAGTTGGCACATTTTTCTTCCTAAGGTCACTGATTTTTTTTCCTTCTCGGAATTTGTCTCATAGAACTTGAAACATCAAATTATAATAAAAACTTAGATGTTCCACATGTAGCCTTCACTAACCAATTTTTGCAACTCATTCTTGATACAAACCCCCATCAAGTTGGCACACCTCTTCCTTCTAATCTTCATTTTTTGTTTTTTTTTTCTTCTTCATCCTTTTTTTTTCGAGTTGCATCCTTGATACTTCCTTCATTCCTTTAGACTCATCAAAAAAATTTCCAACTATCTTTTAACTAGAAATAAACTTCCAAGATGCATCATTTCTTACCAAAAGACTTCAAAACACTAGCCACCTCCCCCACACTTAGCTTTTTGACCATCTCGGGCAAAGTAACATCAAGAAATAATCCAAAGCAACCAAGTCCATAGAGAATAGGGTTACGAACAGAAAAATAGAGAAAGGAAAATAGAATATAGAATAGATCAACAAGCAATATTACAAAAATTGATATGAAAAAGGAAACAAAATGATTCACCTCTATAAATGTGGTCCAATCATAGAAATATAGTTTTGAAAGAACCTAAGCATGTTCTAGTGTTCAATCACATGTGTGTATCATAAAAATTAGGCCAATCCTCACTAGGTAAAATGAAATTCATCTCAAGTCATTAATCTAGAGTCCATAACTAAGTAGTACTCAAGTATCCAAGAATTTTCATCCATTGGCTCAAATCCTAAGTTTTAACAATCAAATTTAATTCTCTTTCAAAGGACTCTAAAATGATATAGAGAAAATCTAGAGGGATACATTTATTCCAACTCATGCATGAAACAAAATGTCAAAAGGGATAAAATGGTATTTACAATGACTCTTTATTCATCTATACTACCTAAGCATTTATTAGCAAGAATTCATTGTAAAAGAAAAAATTATTGCTAGAGAACATAAAAAATGATATATAAAATGAAATAAGAGTGTAAGAAGATCAACTCCCCTTTAAGTTGGGTAGATAACATCTTTGATGTCCAATCCATCCACATCTAGCTCCTTCACTTCTTCAAAGTATCTCTTGAGTCGGTGGCCATTAACTCTCCAAATGAAATCATTAGCCTCATCCTTAATCTCAACAACACCATAAGGAAAAACATTAGTAATAAGAAATGGGCCTTCCCATCTAGACCTCAACTTACCTTTAATCAATTTGAGCCTTGATTTGTATAAAAGAACCTTGTCACCAATTTGGAACTCCTTCTTCACTATATGTTTATCATGAAAGTTCTTAGTCTTCTCCTTGTAAATCCTTGAGTTTTCATATGCTTCTAGTCTTATCTCCTCAAGTTCTTGAAGTTGAAGCTTCCTTTCTTCTCCCACTTTATTGGCATCAAAATTGCAAGCTTTCACCACCCAATAAGCTCTATGCTCTATCTCCACGGGTAAGTGACAAGCTTTCCCATAAACTAGTCGGTAGGGAGACATTCCAATAGGTGTCTTATATGTCATCCGATAGGCCCACAATGCATCATCAAGTCTTTTACTCCAATCTTTTCTATTATGCCCCACGGTCTTCTCCAAAATTGCCTTGATCTCTCTATTTGATATTTCAGCTTGTCCATTAGTTTGGGGGTGGTAGGAAGTAGACACTTTATGCACAACCCCATATTTGTTAAGCAAAGTCTTCATGTGCTTGTTGCAAAAATGTGAACCTTGATCACTTATGTTAGCACTTGGAATTCCAAACCTATAAAAAATGTGTGACCTAACAAAACTAACAACAACATAAGAATCGTCAGTCCTGGAGGGAATGGCCTCCACCCATTTAGAAACATAATCAACAGCAAGTAATATATACAAATATCCACAATGATGCAGGAAAAGGTCCCATAAAGTCTATCCCCCATACATCAAATATTTCATAAAAAAGCATAGTTTGTTGGGGCATTTCATTCCTAGCTCCTATGTTCCCTGTTCTCTGACATCTATCACAGTTTTTATAAAATAAGTAAGCATCATGAAATAATGTAGGTCAATATAATCCACACTCTAAAACTTTCCTAGCAGTTCTTTGTGGTCCAAAATGTCCTCCACAGGCTGATGAATGGCAAAATGTAAGAACTGAATGAAACTCATGATCTGGTATGTATCTTCTAATTATTTGATCACTACAAAATTTTCACAAGTAAGGATCATCCCACACATAGAATTTAGCATCACTTTTGAATTTATCTTTCTGAGCCTTAGTAAATTGTGCAGGAAAAATATTAGATACTAAATAGTTAACTAGATCTGCATACCATGGCGACTCACCATGTATCACTAAAAGGTGCTCATCTCTGAAATCATCATCAATGGTGGTAGGGTGTCCATCTCCCTTTATTCTGCTCAAATGATCCGCCACCAAGTTCTCCTTGTCACTCTTATCTCGAATCTCCAAATCAAACTCTTGAAGTAGAAGCATACATCTAATCAATCTGGGCTTTGCATCTAGCTTCTTCAGAAGATTCTTCAAGGCTGCATGATCAGAAAATACAATAATATGAGAACATAATAAATATGATCTAAATCTATCCAAAGCAAAAACAATAGAAATGAGCTCTTTTTCTGTGATGGTGTAGTTAGCCTGAGCAGCATCTAAAGTCTTGGAAGCATAGCAAATGACATGTGGCGCTCCATCCACCCTCTGTGTCAGTACAGCTCCTATAGCAAAATTAGAAACGTCACACATCAACTCAAAAGGTAAAGTCCAATCAAGGGGTCTAATAATAGGAGCTAAAATAAGAGCCTCCCTTAATCTCTGAAAAGCTTCCTTGCATTTTTCATCAAAACAAAAATCCACATCCTTCTGCAAAAGTCTAGTCAACGGGCGAGCAATCTCACTGAAGTCTCTAATAAATCTCCTATAGAATCCTGCATGGCCAAGAAAAGCTCGAACATCTCGTACGCATACAGGGTAAGATAAAGAAGATATAACACTAACTTTAGCAGGATCTACTTCAATGTCTTTCCTAGAGACTATATGTCCTAACATAACACCATGCTCTACCATAAAATGACATTTTTCAAAATTAAGGACAAGATTAGTTTCAATGCATCTATGGAGTACCCTAGACAAATTATCCAAACAAGTATCAAATGACGTGTCAAATACAGAAAAATCATCCATGAAAATTTCCATGCAGTGTTCTAATAACTCACCAAAAATACTCACCATACACCGCTGGAAAGTCCCTGGAGCGTTGCAAAGTCCGAATGCCACGCATCTATAAGCAAAGGTATCGAAAGGACAAGTAAAAGTGGTCTTCTCCTGATCCTCCGGGTCTATACAAATCTGAAAATAACCTGAGTATCCATCTAGGAAGCAATAGTGAGACTTCCCTGCCAACCTCTCTAACATCTGATCAATAAAAGACAAAGGATAGTGATCTTTCCTCGTGACTTGGTTCAGCTTCCTGTAATTAATACACACTCTCCATGAATTCTTCACTCTGGTGGGTACTAACTCATTATCTTCATTCTCCACCAATGTCACTCCTGATTTCTTAGGCACCACATGAATAGGGCTAACCCACTTACGGTCAGAAATAGGGTATATAATACCTGCCTGTAGAAGTCTAGTCACCTCTTTCTTTACAACATCTAAAATCAGTGGATTTAGCCTTCTCTATGGTTGCCTGACTGGCTTGACATTCTCCTCTAAAAATATCTTGTGCATGCAAATAACTGGGCTAATACCAGGTATGCCAGCTAATGCCCACCCAATGACTCTCTTGTGCTGCCTCAAAACTTGCAATAATCTGTCCTCTTGCTCTGAATCCAAGTTCTGGGCAATGATGACAGGTAAACACTGCTCCTCTCCCAAGTAAGCATACTTCAAATGATCTGGCAATGGCTTTAACTCAATTTGTGACTGCTCAGTAGGTATGGGTAATCCCTAGGGCTCAGTGCAATCCCCTACACTCTCACACCTATCCTCTGAATCTCCTAAAATGTCAATCAATATAGGTGATCCCTGGGGCTCAGTGCAATCCCCTACACCTATAGAATCATCTCCAACTGAAAGTGAATCTGATGCAACCTTCAAATCAGCCTCCTCTATAGCAAATGCCTCCTCAGCCTCCTCTGAGCTAAAATACCCTCTATGAATACCAAGGGAAAACCTATCAGCAAATGATTCCGCATCAACCAGCTCATCTAAAATATCCATGCTCATAATAGAGTGATCCTCTTTGGGGTGCTTCATAGCATCAAAAATACTGAACTACACCAATGTGTCTCCTATCTCCATAGAAAGTGTGCCTGCATATACATCAATCTTTGTCCTTGCAGTCTTCAAGAATGGTCTCCCATGAATGAGTGGAGATCTATTCGCTAAATAATCCACCTCCATGTCCAAGATATAGAAATCCGCAGGAAAAATCAGCGCTTTCATCTTCACTAATACATCTTCAATGATTCCAACTAGGTGAGTCTGACTCCTATCTGCTAACTGAATAACCACTCCTGTAAGCTGCAAAGGTCAAATACCAAGCATCTGAAAAACTGATTTAGGCATCACATTAATAGAAGCTCCCAAATCTAACATTGCATCATGAAAAAGAGTTCTCCCAATCTCACAAGACAGTAAACACTCCTGGATCTTCACATTTCTGAGGAATAGAATGAATAAGGGCTAAGACATTCTTCCCTAAACTGACTAATTCATTTTCCTTTAGCTTCTTCTTGTGCACACACAAGTCCTTGAGAAATTTGGCATACTTAGGAATTTGCTTGATCATGGTCAACAAAGGCGCATTAATTTCCACCTTACTAAATAATTTCACAAGCTCTTGATACTCCTTGGCCTTCTCCTCCTCTACATGCTTTTTAACTTGAGTCTTACGCTGTGGAAAAGGCAAAGGGACCCTCGGATCCTCCACTTGAGCTGAAATTTTCAAAAATGGATCTTGACTAGGAATTCCAAGCGGAGAAGCTGTTGTGTAGCGACCCGCCTTCTCTACCTTAGATGGACCATTACTTTGTCTACTTCTTGACTCTAAAGCAATGACTAAAATGCGGAACTTTCTTAAGCTCTTTTTTTTAAAATCTATCTAAGAATGATATTCTAACTTTAATAGTCATGCATTTAAACTCATCACACAAGGTTCTATAATATTACTAAAGCATTATGGAATATGAATGCAACCTTTCTAAGCATTAAAACTCTAAGCATATTCGAAGCAATAAAAACTCTAAGCATATTTAAAGCAACAAAAACTCTAAGCATATTTAAGCACAATTAGGACTTAGTCCAAAAGGGAATAATAAGCTCAAGAATAAGTCTAAAATTCAATGTATCAACATGCTAAACTACTCATGCCCTTGCTCATCTAGTGCATTCACAAAAGTATGCATACTAATTGAAATGACATGGAATCTTCATTCTACAAAATTTAGCATGTAAAACTATCCGAAGCATAAATGTTTAATAAACTCCATAACACAAGAACTTGGAATTTGGAAACCTTAAACATTGCATTTCAAATAGCTAAACTGTCTCGTCCCAAGGACCTCTCCAAGGTCAGCCACCACACACACGTCGCTCAGCACCGCCTCGTCGCCTTCCTTCAGAATTGCTTGCCTTTACCTTTGCCTGCAGTAAGAGGAAATGCAACTATTAAGCATAAAGCTTAGCAAGTACTATCTAGCTCACAAAATCTCGAAATGTGCAAGCATGCTTTTTTTTTAAACAATGGAAAATCACACGGGGTACTTTTATGCTTAAAGGAAACACTAAACATGTATAACTCAAAACATGCATACTCAAGCATTAATAAGTCTTAACTCACTTTTTCTTGGCTTAACTTGAAACTTTAGCAATTCTTTAACTTTACATCTTTCTTTAACTTTTAGGAAAACTTCTTTAAATTTTAGAAAACTTTGCTAAAGCATATACTTGAAAATAATAACTCACTTGGATCCACTTAAGACGTAAGTACCATCTTATGCGCGTTCCCTAAAAGGTTGGGATAGCGAGCCGCCAATCCTAATAGAGCAGACCTTGGTCTACCAGGGCCAAGACCTTGGAATTGGACACCTGAATTTCTTTAACGACGCCCTTGGACGCCGGGTACTGGCCTTAGAAAATAAAATAGCTTTTCTCTCTTTTCTTTCTTATCTTTAAATGCCTTGGCATTTTATCGAACACCTTGTGTGCCCAAATCCCTAAGTCTTGACTTTTGGGGATTTTGTAAGGCCTTGGCCTTCTCTTTTCTTTTTCTTTATCTTTCTTTTCTTTTCTTATAGATTTCTAAGACCCTAAACTCACATAGGATACTCTATCAAACATATATAAGCATATAATGAACTAAGATCACATGCAAAAATCTTAAACTAAAAGTAAATATCTCTTTTAAAACTTTTAAGGGAAAATTCTTGCGGAAAACCGCCTCTTACTGCAGGTGAGCAGTACTTACCTCGATATCTTGAACTTACAACCAAGAACGGCGTCGGAGGTACCAGAGAAACTCGGAGTCTCGTAGATTTCTTCGCGCTCACGCGTTCCTCTCGTCGCGGGGATTTCGAATATTGGAAGATCTCTCGGAGGAGAGCCTTGGCCGGCCACCGGAGGAAAGCCCTAGGCTTGGTGTGGACTCGCCCAAGGGAGGAGGAAGAGGGGAGTCTCGGAGATTTCCTCGCGCTCACGCGTTCCTCTCGTCGCGGGGATTCCGAATATTGGAAGATCTCTCGGAGAGAGCCTTGGCCGGCGCCCCCTTAGATGAGGAGAGGGGGTTGGGTGTCGGCGTGCGCACGAGAGAGGGAGGAAGAGGGCGTGCGTGCGGCTGGTTTGGGCGAGGAAGGGTTTGAGTTGAGAGAAAATAAAAACTTCTCTCTTTAATCATCTATTTATACTTAGGGTATTTCGGTTCAACTTACTACTTAACTTAATATCTCTCTATTTTCTTTCAGCACACCCCTGCTGGGGCTCCTGGTTAACCCGATCAACTTAAGTCGTTGATCCCATGGGAGGTCTCGGGTTCAAAACTCGTCCAGGCAACTTTTTGCCGAAAACTCTAATTCTTTTAATAAAAATACTAAACGGACTCGGAAAATTTCATAAAAATATTTTAAAAATTCCTAAAAATATCTAGAATATTTCTAAAATATTTTTAACTAATTTCAAGGACTTTAAGGACTTAAAAGGGAAATTTTGGGGCATTACAATCCCCCATACCTTATGAAAAGTTCGTCCTCGAACTTAAAATAATTCTGGATATCTCTCTCTCATGCTGTCCTCACGTTCCCATGTAGCCTCCTCCTGCTTCTGATTCTGCCAGATGACCTTCACTAGTGGCACTTCTTTGTTTCTTAATCTCTTAACTGCTTTGTCCACTATCTGTGTCGGTCTGCTCTCATAGCTAAGATCTTCTTGGATCTGCACTGACTGAGGCTGAATCACTTGATTGGGATCGTGAATACACTTCTTTAGCATAGAGACATGAAATGTACTGTGGATAGCGGATATATCCTCTGGCAAGTCCAGCTCATAGGCTACCTTCCCAATTCTCTTTATAATCTTGTAGGGTCCTACGTAGTGAGGACTCAGCTTGCCCTTTTTGCCAAATCTCATCACTCCCTTCATAGGAGCGACCTTGAGAAATACTGAATCTCCAACTTGGAATTCAAGTGGCCTACGGCGTGTGTCAGCATAACTTTTCTGTCTACTCTGGGCAGTCTCAATCCTCTGGCGGATCATCTGGATAGCCTGAGTGGTCTCATTTATAAGCTCAGTCTGGCTGCCTAGTCCTGACTCCATCTCTTTCTCCTCACTAGCTTCTTGCCAGCATATGGGTGATCTGCATTTCTTGCCATATAATGCTTCATAAGGTGCCATTTTGATAGTGGCCTGATAGCTATTGTTGTAGGCAAATTCAGCTAAACACAGGTACTTGCACCAACTGCCTTTAAAATCTAGTGCACAGGCCCTGAGCATATCTTCTAGAATTTGATTCACTCTTTCTGTCTGTCCATCAGTCTGGGGATGGAAGGCTGTGCTGAATTTAAGTCTGGTGCCTAGTGCGTGCTGAACACACTCCCAGAAGTGAGAGACAAAGCGCCCGTCTCTGTCAGAAATGATAGACTTCGGAACTCCATGAAGCCTGATCACCTCTTTCACGTATAGCTGCGCTAAATGCTCTACTGAGTGCGACACCTTGATGGCTAGGAAGTGGGCAGACTTGGTCAATCTGTCCACTATCACCCAAATTGCATCGTGTCCATGGGTGGTTCTTGGAAGACCTGTGATAAAGTCCATGGATATTTCTTCCCACTTCCACTCTAGAATGGGAAGTGGCTGTAGAACTCCTCCTGGTCTCTGGTGCTCTGCCTTGACTCTCTGGCATGTCAGGCAGGTGCTGACATATTTAACTACATCTCGCTTGAGTCCAGACCACCAGAATCTTTTCCTTAGATCTTGATACATCTTGGTGGAACCTGGATGCATCGAATAAGGAGTACTGTGGGCTTCCTCTAAGATGCTCTTTCTCAGTTCCTCGTCATTGGGGACGCAAAGGCGGCCCCCAAGGTAGAGGATGTCACTGTCTGATACTTGAAACTCTGAATTTTCTGCCTCTTGGATCCCCTGCTTGATCTTCTAGATCTCTATGTCTTGATCTTGCTTTTCTTGTATATCTACAAGCAGGGTTGACTCTAGGGTCAATGCAGAAAATTGCCTAATGATCACCTCGACTCCAAAATCCTTTATTTCTTTCTGAAGTGGTAGAGACAGTGATGATAGGGACATCAGTGCTGCACAGGATTTTCTGCTCAGTGCATCTGCCACTTTATTAGCTTTACCTGGGTGATAGAGAATTTCACAGTCATAATCATTGACCAACTCTAGCCACCTGCGCTGCCTCATATTTGTTAGTGATATGAGAGAAGTGTCCTAAGACAATCGCCATATGATTGTAAAATATTTATATTAATAAATGATAATTCACTATTTGAGTATACATGCTTGTGTATTTGATTGGGATCTTAAACTCATCTACTGAATGTCCGCCATACAGTTCACAGCATAAGAGAATTTGTGATGGGATCACAACTAGTGATTATCTCTAAATGTGCAAATGTGAAGTGATGGAAATATCCCTAGTCGATGAATTGATAAATACGGACATTATCAATTCTGTTGAGACTAGCATGGGTTATTCTCTATTCAGCTGATTCTCACTGCTGGTGACATTGGGATGTCCGGAGATAAACATGGATGCTAGTTAAGGGAACTAGTTCATTGGAGTGACTAGCTCTAAGACTTCATATGGGAATCTACATGTAGATATGTCAATGAAGATCTTACTGCGGCTTAAGTGCGATGTTCCTTTGACTTGCGGTGTTCAAGTCATCTTGGTCATAGAGACTTATACTTTGACATCTTAAGCAAGCATCTCCAAGGAGGTGTGGACCCAGGATGATCGGGTATAAGCCGAAGTGCCCGAAGATGTTTGAACAGCCTACAAAGGATTCACCACTCCTTGCGAGGAGATGTATACCCAGGCCTATCGTCGGATTGTTACTAAAAGCCTCTGGCCAGAGCATATCATGTTTAGAGTGAGAGTCTCTAAAATACATAAGAGTAATTAGAAATCCAAAGGACGAGTAAAACATTACTTGGGCTAGGTGTGACGTAGTCAGCCTAGTGGGGACTGACACCATAGACCGTGTCCTGAACCAAGTGGGTATAAGGTGGTGAAGGGAATGGGGCACGATTCATTAGAGCTGCTGAAGGGTTTCAGAATAATTTCTTCTGAGGTCAAACCGTTGATCTTTCGATTAATTGGGGATCATGATGTACTACTAGGTGCCACTCATGATCGTTCTATAATTAGTTGATTATAGACGGCCAACATAAATCGAAAGTCTATTTAGTCACATGCACTACGAGTAATCCGAGGGATTTAAAACGAGTTGAAAATTGAATTTTCCGATCAAGAGAAATAAGTCGAATCTGAGTTAGTCAGAGGTGCAATGGAAGCTAAAAATGACTAAGTCTTTTGAAGGCTTTTTGGGCGAATTAAATGAGTTTAATTCGCGATCGGTTCGGGTCGGTTTTGGCCGGCCAAAGAGGGTGTTAACCCTCCTTGGGTGGCCGGCCATTAAAGGGAGAAAAACCAATTTAATTGGTTTAATTAATAAGATAAATCAAGCACGATTTATTTTATAAATTATGGATAAATAAATTTGTATAAAGAAATTTATAGAAATTTATTCTTTTATGGAAGATTAAAATAATCCATGAATTGGGTTTATTTTAATTTTATAAAATCAATTATGAATTGATTTTTTCATAATAAGAAAGTTTATAAATTTCTTATAAAATTTATTCCATAATTTAAAGAGAAGAAGAATTAGTTTTTATTATAAATTAGTTTATAATAAATACTTGGTTTAAACGGAATTAATTCATAAGAATTTATAGGATAAATTTCTTATGATAAATAATTAGTTTTATTATAAATTTAGTTATAATAAAATTCATAAGAAAATTTATTCATAAGAAAATTTATAGGATAAATTTCTTATGATAACTAATTTGTTTTATTATAAATGGTTATAATAAGACTAGGCTTAAACGGAATAAGCAATAAGAAAATTTATAAGATAAATTTCTTATAACTAAATCCGTTAATTCCGTTAATTCGGTTTAGAGAGAGACTTAGCAAAGGAGTTGCTACTATATAAAGGAACCAAAGGCTAGCCCTTAATTCCAATTCAAGTAATTGAATCATAGAGCTCTCCCTCTCTCTCTTAATCTCTTCTCTTCTCTTCTCCCTCTCCCTCTCTTGCCTAGGGCCAGTACCCACTTGGAGCCTAGGGCCGGCGCCCACTTGGTGACTTAGGGCCGGCGCAACTCCTCCCTTAGTTGAGGTTGGCGTGAGCTTCAAGAAGAAGAAGGAGAACCCGAACGCGAAGAAGAAGAAGCGGATAGCGACTCCTCTCTTCTCGGAATTCGATTCCGTTACTTCGTTGGTTAGTTTCCTATCTTTCCTCTCTTGTTCATCTAGTTGTGCCTTCCGAGAATCTAGTAGTTCTCGTCGGCACAAAACTCGTGACTTTGCGAAGTCATCCCGAAGAGAACTCGGCGTGGACGCGAATAGAGGCGAAGCTTCCAAGGGACGCTACGGTTGGATCTCGTCCCTTACTTCGAGTTACGCGAGGTACTTGGTAAATTAGTTTACTTTTCGCAAACTTTTATTTTATGATTATGTCGATACACTATAAGGTTGCATGCTAGATACGAAGTTAAAATAATTTAGGAAATTATTTTATGCAAACTCTTCCGCTGCACGTAAAAATTTTAAATTTTACGAACTCGTATCCTTGTCGACATGCACCCGGTCCCAACAGTGGTATCAGAGCCGGTTAGTGTTCGACTTAATCAAATAATTGTTTTGTGGAAAACTTTGTCATGATCTCAATTTTGAAAAAAAATTTTCAATTATGGAAACTTTCGAATTATAATAAATTTTAGATTTAGGAATTTCAAAGTTTGGAAATCCTCATGAAATTTCGCAAACGTTTGAAATTTTCTATTTTCTAAAATTTTATAATAATTTTGAAATCTTCCCATCTTTGGAAACTTTCCAATTTTGGAAATTTTTCTATTTTAGAAATTTTCCAATTTTGGAAATATGTAAGTTTCCTTTGTACTAGAAACTTACAATTATTCTGAAAATCAATTTTCGAAATCTCGCAATTTTGGGCACTTTCTTTTAAGAAAGTCTAGACAAATTCATGGACAGTTAATTGACAATTAAATTTGAATTGGTTTTTAAATTGACAACAAAATTCTTTATTTTGGATTGAGCCTCGGGGAGCCGTCCAATTTAAAGTTAGTTGTTGTAATTTAATTTCCCAATTTTAATTGAAATTGTCATGTTTGATTGGATTGAGCCTCGGGAGCCGTCCAATTGGATTTACAACACATTACTTTTCTTTGGGTATCTGAGCCTCGGGGAGCCACCCTTAGAAAACAATTTGTTATAATTAATTAAATCCATGAATAAAATATGTTTAAGAGGTGATGCTCTTACATATTGTTGTCTCCAAAATTAATTAGGAAAATGGTTTCCTATAGAGTTTCTTAAATGAGATTTTCATGAAAATAATATGTGGTTGAATTAAAGGATTTGTCTCTTAATTTAATAAGATTTGATTTAGAGAAATCAAAGTCTTAAACATATTATTTCTGAAATTAATTATGACAATTTAGGAAATTGTTTCCCAAAACAATTCCTTTAATAAAGTATGAAATTATGATTAGGAAATCCGGTTCCTAATTTAATTCATGAGACTTGATAAATTAAGTCACATACATACTTTATTAAGGAAATCGTTAGTCATGACATAATTTTATGTCATGAATGTGCTTAAAAGAATGAGACCCAAAACCCCTTACAAAATATTAAGGCCAACACCTTCCATTAATATGGTTAGAATCGGAGTTTTGTTTCTCGCTTGGGTTGATGGACACATCCATGCCCGACTTGAACCTCAACATATTCAAACCATGGAATTAGTTTATGAATAATATAGTTCGAGTCAGAGGTCAATCATTAGTTTTGGTTGTTGGACACATCCAAGCCTGACTAAGCGGTTGAATGAGCTCCAACCATGTTAAAACTATTTCTTGATTAATGGGTCAGCCTTAAGCTTGGAGCATCGATTTGTTGTGCCACAGCCAAGGTCGATGTAAAGAGAGGTGCAGTTGGGTGCTATGTATAATGATACATACTTGTTAATGAGTTAACAACCCAATGATTTATGCAAACATTCAATTAGTTGATAGCATAAAGTGATAGTTACATATATGTGATGTGTAATCGGTATAATTACCTACCTTCATAGCTAAGAAGAACTTGATGGCCACAGCCATGGTTGTTCTTATCTATGGTTGGATATCAACCTATTTGGAGATGTTCCTACGATCTCCCGAATTGATAATAAGGGTGATTCAATTCGTAAAATAAATAGGATTTAATTTATTTAATCAATCTTCTCACATAATCTCAATTTGTATTTCTAGGATAATCACTCGATCATGTCTTACATAAATTTGCGTTCCATTTTGGACACCAATAAACTGACCGGGCCGAACTTCATGGACTGGCTTAGAAACCTGAGGATAGTCCTTAAGGCAGAAAAGCCTGCTTGTGTCCTTGAAGATCAACTTCCAAAACGTCCTTCTGAAAATGCAACTCCAGACCAGTTTCCTGAGTTGCTCAACCTGCTGAAGACTATAGCGCCTTCTGTAAAGCAGGATCAGAAGACGATACTGCTAGTTGGTTCCTCAAAGAAATGTTCTAAGAGGAAGCCCAAAGAACAGAATAAGGGAAAGAAGAAAAAGGCCAAAAAGACTGAAAAAACCCAAAAAGACACTTGCCATCATTGTGGCAAAGAAGGTCACTGGCGAAGAAACTGCAAGATTTATCTT